>BMAU01004197.1:0-11845 GCA_019973935.1 Trichonephila clavipes | reverse complement strand
ATCACAAGTATATGTGTCATATTTTAGTTATCATAAGTCTGTTATCTCAGCTCTTCCTTAAATTGAACAAGAATAAATATTTTTGATAAAAAAATTGCATTACTCCTTGTGTTAATTAAATAAAATTTGAACTAAAGATATAGTTATTGGATAGAAAATTATTTCCAATCATACTCGATTCATTTTTTCAGAATATAAGACTATTGCGTATTTACCACGACAACATGTCGGATGTTACACATCATATGCGACTAATGTAAGGCTCGTTTCTTTTTTTTAATCTTTATTACTGACTTTGAGTTAGAAGCATTTAAAAAACACTCCTTCAAAATTTATGCATCAGTTAACTGTTTCAAAATTACCAATAACATAACAAACTTCATAAGATGTCTTTGTTACCACTGACGAAACACTTTGTTGCTGTTGCAAAGATTATTCAAGAAAGTTTTTAAGAGGTAATACATGGGCTTTCTTTTAAGAGATCTTTGAGGAGAAGTGTCATTGAATGATTCATTTTTATTGGTATTTTTTAAATACAGAGCACTTTCGTGACGAATGATACATTTACTGATCCATGTTTGTTTTTAACCACAGAATAGTCAACCTCCCAATCACCTTGAAACGATAAATTTTGCTCGGATATTTTTCGCTTGGCAAGATATGAAAGATAGTAAAAAATTAGTACCCCCCATAAACCATCACTACTCCGCTGTTGTCTGTTATCACTAACCGTAACCGTTCCAAATAGAAAAAGAATATCAATTCGCACTCGTACGACATCAGTAACAAAAAGCAAAATTAGTATATTATATATTAGTCTGTTATCACACCACTTTTTTAGTATATTGTTCTTAAATAAGTGAATTATTCAGAGCAATTTGCATTGACCGGGCCACTTAAAAGGCCGCAAGTTGAGTATCGTTGCTTTATAGTGATAAGGGCACCACCCCATTCCTACCAAATACTCCTCATATCATAAATCCTTTACCTTCAACCTGCACAACTGGTTGTATGCAATGTGGAAGAAGAACTTCATACTGTTCCCGTCAAATTCTTTGTCTACCATCATTTGTAAAATGACTCTCATCGGTTCTTACAACTTTTTCCCCACATTTCTGTATTCCAGATTTTCTATTCTTTAGCTCAAGAGTAACGATATCATCAATTTAAAGCTGACAGATTCTTTTTCCGTTTGTTTGTCAACTTGCTAGCCCCAAAAATTGCAATTCCGAGTTAAAATTGAATTCATTTGTAATTTGTAGAGTTGTCAATCGCCTGCTTTCCCTATTTTTGTCCCCTACATGATGAAGCTTTTGTGTGCAACCTATACCCCTAAATATGCTTTGTATTAGGTTGGGGAAAAAGAAATCCGTTATTTTTGCATGAAAATCAAGACTTTATTTAACATGCTTCCAATGTCCGATTTGGGTCAAATATGCACCGTTTTGTTGTATACTTTATTGTCATTTAAAAGATAGCTCTATAATGCCTCTCTCATAGAAGTCGTGGCCCTTATTGGAGAAAACATCTAGTAATCGATTTTCACAATCTTCTCTTGATCCTGATTTCTTTTCACTCAGGAAGTTTTGCAATGCGAGAAAAAGGTGGTAATCGCTGGTGCCAGATCCGGACTATATGGTAGATGCATTAAAACTTCCCAACCAAGCTCCCAGAGGTTCTGGCGAGTCACTACAGGCCTGGCGTTGTCCTAATGGAATACAAAAACTATTTTGTTGGCCAATTCTGGCCATTTCTAATCAATCACTAGCTTCAAACGGTCCAGTTGTTGACAGTAGAGATCTTAATTTATGCTTGGCCTTGCGGAAGCAACTCCTAATAAATGATTTATTTCCAGTCCCACCAAATAAACAGAAAAACCTTCATGGCCGTTAGTCCTGGTTTGGCCACCGTTTGAGCTGCTTCACCGCACTTTGACCACGATCGTTTTCACACAGTATTTGAGTATGCGATCCATTTCTCATCCCCAATCCCCATCCGCTTAAGAAATGGGTCGATTTCATTCCGTTTGGCCAAGGTTTTACAGATGGAAATTCTTTCCATCATGTTTTTTGGTGTTTGTGTGACACCCAAACATGGAGCTTCTTTTTGAATCTAACTTTGCGCAAATGGCTTAAAACTGATTTATGGTCGATGTTTACTTCTGGGCAATGCTACGACTACTAACATGCCAGTCAACTTCGATTATTTCTGTGATTTTATCGACATTTTCGACGACGCGCCTGCCTGTGCGAGGTGCATCTTTAATATCGAAAATACCTGAACATAATCGACGAAACCAAAATTGTACGTAATTAGCTGTTGCAGTTTCGGGAGACCATAAACACCATTCGCAATTTCAGCCATCTGGCTTGAATTTTCGCCTTTATCAAAGAAAAACTGTATAAAGGACTAAATTTTCTCTTTGTTGACTTCCATTTTTAAAACCCTGTAACTCACACCTGAATGGGCCAAACAAAAAAAAGCAAAAAAAAAAACTTTTTTAGTGTGAAATGTTATCTTGACAACTAGCATAAATTTGAAACTGTTTGATCGATACTTAACGAGATATCGACAATACAGCCATCTACCGAAAAAATAATGGATTTCTTTTTCCCCAACCTAATATATCCTTATTACACTCATGTTTGATATTCTAAGTTGTTTTGAAATTCCAGATATTTTCACACTATTTTATCGCATAAAAACAATCTGCTCTCTTTTAAACTCATTAATAGCTTTTCTTGATGTCATCGTTAAAAAGAAACAATTAGTTTTAAACTTGAAACAATATTAACTTTAAAGAATTGAGTTGATTACTTTGTCAAGTTCTCTCTCTCTCTCATTTTCTAAGATATTAATAAATATTTTCAATAATTTCAGTTTCAGGAAAAATAAAAATTAAAATAAGTGGAAAGTGACAAAGCCTTTGGCGATTATGGATTTCTTTCATGGATAAACTAAAAAAAACTTATGTTTTTAATTGTGATTTTTAATTTTTTAAAAAGATCAGAATTCTGATTTATTTAGACGCTTTACATGCCCAAACTTATTTTAGGCTAAATGCCTTTATTTAAATAAAAAAAATATTCTAATTTTTTTTTCGTGAGTTGTTAGCTTAAAGAAGAAAGCTATTTTAGTAATATTTTTCACACTTTGTAATATATGTAAGGGTATTTTTTGTATTAAAAGGTATTGTCAGTATTCATATAATGATAATAGCATTATTTGATATTTGTTGATCTTAAAACACAGCAATTTCCTACATCAGCAAAATATGTTTTGAAGAAAAAGCCCTTTTTAGTGAATAAATTCTACTTTTTCATCTCTGTCATCGCTATGTTTTATTTTATAAAGTTACTAGCCGTACCCACCCACTTCGCAGGGTATTTCATGATGTTGTATGAATATGTACTTTATATATATATATAAATTATTGATATCTAGGTCCTGGTAGTAAGAATTCGATTGTATTAAAAATATACCTATACTTGCAACCCTCGTCTCTTGTTATAAAATGAGGACAGAACTTCTAATAAAATTAATTTATAATTATCTCTAAAATTGAAAGTAGAATGATTTTTGGCTATCTGGTAACCCAATAACCAAATGGATTTCTGCAAAACCAATTTTCAGTGGATCTCTATTCCGTAAAATAAACATGCATGCCAAATTTCAATTCTATAATAGAGCAAAAACAGAATTTTTACAATCAATACGCCCAGTAACCCCGTTGATAATCGATTTCCAAAAGAGCCGTTCTTAGAGGATTTCAATTCAACAAAAAAGAAAAAGACAAACCAAATTTCATTATTATAGTCCTATTACAGCGGAACGTCGTTTAGCCGAACGTTTATTATCCGGAGCGTCAAATATCCGGACCAGTTTTTTTTGTCAACTACATGTACTGTATATGAATACGTTTTCGAACAGTTCAATGCTCAACAGTTGTTTCGCGTGAGGCCAAAAGTGACGGGAAAACCCAAGGTCAGAGATATTTGGGGAATTTCAGTTGTTTGATTTGGTAAACATCTGCGCGGAATATTAGGTTAGTTTGTTTCCAAATGAGGAGGTTTATGTGTGCTATTTTGTTGATTTGTGACCTGCTATGGCTTTGAATTCAAAACGGAAGCTCAAAGTCTTGAACAAGAGTGAAAACTTGAAATATTAAACCATCTTGCAAAGGGAGAAAGTGGAGCGTCTCTAGCACAGTTTTATAATGTAGGGAAGTGTCAACAATTACTGCCATAAAAAAGCCGAGAAACCATTTTAAATTTTGCGTCAAAACTTGACTCAGAGGATGGAAGAAAAACCATGAGGGGAGCAAACGATATTGCTCTTGATCGTGCACTCTACTTACAGTTTTCACAAAGAAGGAGCAAAGGGGACCCGTTGCCCCCTCTGTTGTTCGAAAAAGCTCTGGAACGAGAAAGCTCTTAACGAGAAATTAGACGTTTCGGCTAATTTCAGGGGTCAAAACGAAGGTGTACAATGGTACAGCGAAAAATAAGTGATTATTTTCCACAATAAAGGTAAACTTTCAACATTTTGCATTTATTTTGCTTTTTCTCCAAGTACGTTTCCCGCATGTGATGATTTTACATATTCGTAATAGTGACCATTTTCATGTACTGCATGGATCGCATTCATTTTTCGGTTATCCGAACAATCGCGTATCCGAAAGGTGTCTGGTCCCAATTGATTCGGATAAATGACGTTCTACTGTAGTTAGAAAACGGGAATTGTTTTTGTCAATACGCCTCAGTAACCCCTCGATCTCCTTAATTCGAGTTTCATAAAACCCATTCTTAGTGGATCTCTATTCAACAAAAAAAAGAAGCATGCTTAACAATTTTCTAGTGTGTCCAACAATTCAGTGGATTTCTACTCCATGAAAGAAACATGCATACTAAATTTCAAGTCTGTAGGTTTAATAGCTACGAAGATATTGTGATGAGTGAGTCTCATTCTTCGCCCTTTATATATATGGATTATAACAAATTAAATTGTGTTATCCTATTTTTTGGGGACATATCATTGTAGATAAATATGAATTATGTTCACATGAAAAAGAAGATTAAATATTCATGAGTGTAAAATTTAGAAGAAAATGATTTGTTGCTAATTTAAGATTTATAAATGCGTAAAATGTCCCAAAGAATAATATCTGTATAATAATAGATTGACAGCAAGCAGCAATAACACACAGAGAGCATATAAATTATATTATTATCTTATACATAGCAACTATACAATGAATCAATACAAATGAAGGAAATACACTTCAAGATCTCTTTCTGTATGGAAAAATATACTTTTTTTTTCAAACAATTTTTATACTACTTTTTAGAATCATATATAAGGAAACTTCTTTCATGCATGTTTTTATTTGCTCATTTGAAATACGAGGTGTGATACACTAAAAAAACGAGACTTTTCCAATAAATCTTACAGAATCAGTTCTCCGTGGCATTTTTACCTTCAAAGTAGTCCACTTCAGCAGTCACATACATCTGCATTCGGTGCTGCCGTTGCTAGTAATAGTTCTGAAACGAAGTCTTTGGAAGGCCCTTCAGTAGATTTCCCATTTTAGTCAGGACCTCTTCAATCGACGTAAAATGTGCAAAATTTAACACTAGGAAATAAAAGATTTCACATGGAGCCAAATAAAGTGAATAAGGAGGATTCCAGTAATGTTTTTTCTGGTCAGGAACTGTGGGATCAATAGGGCCATGTGAGCAGGTGCATTATCCAGGTGCAACAGCCCTCCATCACTCCACGGCTGTGGCAATTTTTTCCTAATTTTTTGATGAAGTCATTTTAGTACTTCAATGTAGTAGTGTTGAAAAAAGGTCTGACCACAGTAAATCCATTCAATAATTACAATTTCATTAATGTCGGAGAAGACAATGAACATTGCCTTGAATTTGGAGACCAGCGCGTTTATCATCTTCCACACTGTCCCTTCCTCCTGAAAACAGATTATGCTTTTCAAACACACGCCATTCCCATTTGAAATGCTTCCGTGGCTGATTTCTTAAGTTTTACAAGAAGATGTTAACTCGCTGTTCGGTTTTTAGACATTTTCCCTGCAGAATGCATTTGTACGTGTTCACTCAATGATGCAGTACTCTCAACTGGCGAGATAAATTAAGTCGAAACTGGCCACATGGATAGAGCAGGTGTATTGGATGACGTCACCTGAACAGTTGTAGTCAACTCCATTCTTTTCTCAAGCTACATACTTAGTTTAGTTTTTTGTGTCACGCCTCGTAAATAAAAAAAGTCCATGCTATACTCACATTCTTAATAAACAATCAGAGAACAACGTACTTCTTAGAATCAAGCACATAACTTAGTTCATAATTAATCCTTAAATTTTCTTGTCTTACTTTTTCTTTGGAACGAAAAGTTTTTCGTCAATAATCCTTTATAAAAATAGAGAATAATTTTAGTAAGCAACCAAATATTCTCCATTATTGAATAATAATTTTTGAAAAGTTTTAATTTTTTAAAATTATTTTTTCAGGTGTTTTATTATCTGTCGTCAAAGATGTTGAAGAAAATGCTAGGGATTTCTTGCTAGTGTTGGACGCAAAGACATTCAAAGTGCTAGCAAAGGCTTTCGTGCCCAAATCAGTGCAGCTACCAACCTCCATGCATGGGATGTTTCAAATGATCTGAAGAAACTATCATCTTTATGAATTAAACATCCAAGAATTTAATATTACATTTTACCTCCATTGAAATTTGGTTACTTAGCTTTAGTACATAATGCATCAAAAATCAAGGATATTTAAAATTTTTCTACTATCCATTATTTATTACTTGTACTTGGATTATTGGGATCATTAATGTAAATAAAGGTACTTACGTATACTGTCGAATAATTCGTCAAATGACGTTCCCAAATGCTGCAATATGCAGCTATTGCGAGAAACTGTTCCCATACACACATGTATAAAAACAAATAAATAAACCTTTTTGCGGTTGCAATGACAACATTTGGCGATGCTTTTTTATTTAGCGAAATTAATGGACAGTATAATACGTAAGTACATAAAAAAATTATCACCATTATTAAAAATCTGGAGGAAATTATGACAATTGCTTTAGAAATCAAAAAATGTCCTTACTGTATCGTTTTGTGAATTAATAAAGAGGATATACATATTGTGTGTATCCACAATATGTATGTGTATCCACATGTGTTTCTCCTTGATTACAGTGTGTCTCGCCTTTACCGTGCTATTAATGGATGAATGATTTACTGCATAAAAATACTTTGTGTTGGGTATAAGGGAAAGTCCTAACGTCACGCGCGTCCACATTTATGCGTTGCAGATCCTTAGCGAGAATTCAGATCCGACTGAAACCGCTCTAAACAGTTAGATTAGTATACTATTGATAATTTATACACTTTTTTTCCCATTTTAGTCCGTTTTTTAAACCTGTAAAACTGTCAACATGAGTAAAAAAAGTATACTTAAGACATTGTATGTTGTTTGAGTTCCGAAAAGAGAATAACGCGAAGGAGACAAAAATAAACTTGTGTAATGTGTTTGGAATGACTAAAGTTTGATTCTAAGCAATGGGCATGGAAACAAATTAAAGACATGGGGTCTCTAAAATTTAAATATTAAAGTTTATTTTAAGAAAAATACATTTAAAGAAAAACACTTAAATTAACTAACACTCAGGACATGACTTCATTGCTTTGTACCCAGCAGTAGAATTAAATCTTTTTAAAACTCCAAGAGGGGAAAAATAATTTCCGTCCCCTGTCCAGCTGGGTCCTCCGGCCACATCATGAATACTTCACATTCCACACCCCAAGGGGGGAGAACTAACCGTCCCCTGTAGCAGGTGGCTCACTTCGGATTCTTACACCCTCCCAGCAAAAGCTCATTCGTCATTCAGGACAATGCAGCTGAAAAAAAGTGCTTAAAAACGCATGCATACATACATACATGGCAAGAAACGAGATAAGGAGAGAAATTTTTTTTCAGGAGTCACATGAAAAGAGCTTTTGCTAATACAAATACCACACAAGTACTTTTTGCATATCACATTAATACACTAGAAAATTAATATCCATACAAGTTACAAATACAAATAATACTCAAAAATATTGAAATATAAAAAGACAAATATTTCTAAAAATGTATCACAAAAATCTAAAATAATTATACAACATATATTAACTAGCAGAGCATATTTAGAAGCCAAAGTTTTAATCTTTAGCCGTGTCAAAATTTATTATACAGCAGGACGCCAAGTACCATTTGGCCTAAATCTTATTTAATGATAGGAGTGTACAGATTAGATAATGCATTACTTTCACATGCTCAAACCTCCAATCAAATACAGTTACTTTCTGTATTGTACCAGGTTTACACATTTCAAAAAAGTTCCCTTTTTTCTTTTTCCTCCAATTTCTAAATATAATTAAAATGAGAAAGATCATTCCCAATTTCAAAAGCGACAAAGATCAACCTATGCATGTTATATTGTCCATAAAATATCCACACGAACCTTAAGTACTTTCAATCCTATTTTCAACTCCAATTTAACAATACCTATCATGAGATCACAAAACCATTTAACCAGGGTTGAGTCAGTAAAATTAGAAATACATTCCTTACGTAGATGACCACATCTATTACTATACAACATTCCCTTTTTAAATACACAAGTTAAGGCAACCTCACACTTTGTAACATTGACCTCTGGCATAATATACATTATTTTTCACAAGGGAATCCATATCTCATTTTGGCGTTGTCCCCATAGTACAAACAACTCTTACACCACCGACAAAACTAAGGGGTTTTCAACTGATTACGAAGTCAGTAACATTTCCTCGTCGCTTCAGCGTAATCACGATATTAGGCAAATTTGCAGTAATTCCATATGTTTGAAACTGATTTTTCATATGTTCATCACTGTCATTTAACAAGATGATAATTACATTAGATTTCCAGCATTTTACAATACTTCCAGAGAAAATAAAGTTATTCTTAGAATCCAATAAATCAACAGAAAGAGCTACCTTTCTCTTGCTTTCTTTTATACCTTGTCCATTTAATTGGACATTCAATGCATTAATTTCCACTCCAACCTAATTTTCATTTGGAACATTCCATAAAGACTGTGTGTAAGTTTCGGTGCGTAGATCGGTGACCATTCTTGGCTGCAAACTGATTTTGAATTTGTTGAATGTAATAATTCCTTCTTCCTTTGAAGATTCTCAAAGTATCGCAGGATTGCGAACCAATTGCGAGTTTTCTATTAACCCTTCATAATCAGAGGAACAGATTAACATATCGTTAACCAAATTTTTAGAGATAGGCAAAACACCGTGACTAAGGTCATTGATTTCCATGCCGGAATCTTTCAATTCACCCATTTCATGATCCCCAAACGTAGACGTTATTTGAATTGTCCCTCTATTATCAATGATTTGTCCTTCGACAACATCTGCTCTTACCATAAGTATCTGGACACCTATGTCTATGACATCATTCACCGTTTCTTGCTCACTCTTGACCTCGACGTTGTGACGGGGCTTTATCGGAATTACTTCTATTGATCCTTTTGGGATTTCTTTGGGGCCAGAATGGCAATTCTTTCCAACCAACCCAAGAAGAGAGCGTGGTTATGCAGATTAGGAATCATATATATTGGAACATTAGTATTCGCGCCCGCGCGATAAGTTCTAATAAAGCTAAGTAAAGTTAAGTTCTAGGAGAAGAGTGTTAGTGTATTCTGTCAGTTCGGTGAGTCGGTCTAAAAGTGCCAGCCAAGATAGGCAAAAGTGGATCCGAGACCAGAAGAATATTGCCTTAGCCAAAGCAAGTCAGATTGAAGGATAAATTGATGATTTATGGACCGTAGGTTGGTTTGCATGTAGACGACATGCTATTACAATTCTTGTTCTTGTTCAAGGTGTTTTGTCACATGGTCAAGATGATTTTCAGGTGTTTTGCTGTAAGTCCTCAATCTATCCCTTCCATCAGCATTTGAGACAAATGAATCATTTCCACACTGTTGTCGATGTAGTCCCTAAAACTTTTTGTGGTCCGTCATCAGTTTATTGGGAAAACATACCTAATACAGCCTGTTCTGTACCTGCGTGGCATTGCTCTGCCGTTACCATTAGCAGCATCGTGCATTGAATCCATGTTGCCTTCAGCCAACGACCAAGATCTGAAAGCTCAATGCCGATTTTGGTTATTCAGCAGCATCACTGGAACACCCATTTGCTGCCGACTATCGCCCATATTGTCAGCCAATCACGCCATTAAAGGTCGCCAGGCATGCGTATGGCTGAGAGATTCAATTTCTAAAACTGTTTTCTCTGAGGAATCACTCGTTAAGTATGCTGCTAATGAACATTTTATGTTTCCATTAATGTGTTATTTTTTTTTTCTGTTTGTGCCCTTCACTCTTATATTCTTACACAAAAATTGTTTCTTTTAGTAAGCTGCACCACCCCCAAAAGTTTGAACCATCATTTTAGAATCACCCTGTATATTTACATATAGCTAAAACCTTTTTATAGGGTTATTCAAATTGAATACATCACTGTAAAAATTTCTTTGTTTTGGATGGAAGTTGCTGTCTGTGATATTATTTAAATAGTTTCTTTCAAAACATCAGCTTGCTATATATGCCTATCTTTCATGAGCATTTTAACGAAAAAAATATATCAAAAACTTTCTACCAGTTTTTTTTTACCAATGCGCTATAGTACACTGTTTACCTATTGAAGGATGAGAGATGTACAAAGAATCTTTTAAAATCGAGTAATTTAGAAAATTCACAAAAATAATTCAAAAGAATTGTCTGGAGGAAATCAAATATCGCAATATTTGGGGGTTTTGTGATCCCAATTGTTTATTAACTATGTTAAATTACAATTAAAATTTCCTTAACTTGCAATCTTTTAAGCAAGTATTATTTTGGTTTCGATGCAAAAAGAATAACGAAAGATATTCAAGGTAAACAATTTCTTCTCCAAGTTCGCCTGCTTTCAAATAGGCCCCAATTAAGTACTTTCTTATTCGCATTTATTTCATTGCTATTCGTCATAAGTGTGGAGAATCACCAGAAGTAATATATGTATTGAACAAAAAAAACGCTTCACGCACTTATGTACATGTACATGTATGTACATACCGGATGAGCCAAAAGTTCGCTTAAACTTTAAAAATTCAGAAAAAAGGAAGAAATAATAATAAAAAAAAGTGCAGCTCGCAAGAATGGGTCACTAGGAAGTCGGATTTTCTTAGTAGCAAAAATATTTTTAGTGAAAAATATCACGGGTAAATAGCACTGACATCTGAGAGATTCATCTGAATTATGAAAATTTTTGCAATGAAAAACCATGATACAAAGGATTTCTCATTCGCTTTCAGAATGTCAAAATTGATCGAAGCGTTGTTGATTAGTTGGTTCTATTTGAACGGAGAGTCAAAAACAACTGTTAAGTTGCGAATACTTTGTATGGTGAAAGGAATGAAGGAGAAGAACTGATTAATTAGTGTACCCAAACGGTTCAGTAACTGACTTTTTTGAAGATGGCCATGAACGGGAATAGACCTGTTGGTTGAGCGCTGAATTATAGCGGCGGAAAACATTTGTGTATGGACGACATTGAATCCTCCTGAATACATGACAAAGTCATTGTATCCCGTCAAGATGACAGCTTCACCACATGTTCCATTCTTGAACCATTCAAAAAATCGTGTTCCAAATTGGGATGGAAAAATGTGTATGCGTCATCTCACTCTTTTACATGAAAAATTCGTGTTATTTGAAATCAAATCACCGCGTGTGTTATTTG
>BMAU01004196.1:0-11905 GCA_019973935.1 Trichonephila clavipes | reverse complement strand
TTACGTATTGCTATTACAATTCGTGGTTCGAATGAGTTTTGCGGATGTGTGGGAATTACAAGTTATTAGGTGATCGAATATATGAAACGGCCAAGTTGCACACCAGTGCATACAAAGACAAGATTAAACATGATCGTTGCTCCAAGCTGTGGCCAAGGGTAAGATTGATTACTTCAATATTAGGATCGAGGGTGGTTCGCTTATTGATAGCGGTCTGAATTAGATTAAGTCTTATTATAGTAAATATATATATATATATATATATATATATATATATATATATATATATATATATATAGAAAAGTATATTGTGTGTTGCGTATTTTAATCGTAGATTCTCTCATATTAATATTATAATTTAATTTGTTAAAGGCGCCTAAGTTGGAACATTCAATAAAGTCATATTATGATGAATGTTTTGATCCCAGTCCTTTCGTTAATCATACGCCTCCTCCAGCTCAGTTGATACTGAGGGCTCTTCAAGGGGAGTAACATCAATGGTGCCCAACTTGGTTTAATTTATAGAAGAATCTCAGGAGAAACGTGTGGAGAGGGCTTTTCTTCGGGGTCTGAGAACGTCACCGAATGAGGAGGGTATTGACAATCAAATCAAATTACTTGGAGATATCCAGTGATTTATCGTGTGCTTATTTGAAAGGTCATTTTTCGGGAGAGCCCTATCAAATATTCAGATCAGCGTTATGCAGAACGCCACGGACTTCGCGCAGCTGAAGCAGCATTGTCGAAGGCATTCTCATCCGTGGGAAAGTGATTTAGAAACACGTTTTTACGCGTCGCAGCAGAGACAGGAGACGACGGATTTTACTTATTAAATACACAAAAAAAATTGTGAACTGTGGGATGTCCTCGTAGATCATATTTTGTTAGACTTGAACCAAGATTATGTAGAAGTGCAACCCCACAAAATACGGTCCAATTGTTGAGGTCTTAGCTGTTTGAGGAAAAAATATTTAGGTGGTAAAACAATAGCTGAAGTTCGAGAAATAGTAATAGCCATCAAGGAAATTAGTTGTTTTGCAGAGTGTTAGGAATAGGTTTCAAAAAACGATGACCGAAGATTTAACGATAGAGATATCAATTTAGAAATCGAGGTCAAATGACGATTTTAGTAGAGGGAACCAAAGAAAAGGTTCGAGGCGATAGAAGACAAATGGGACGATTAAATGTTTTGAAAGAGTGATGCCAAAGGATCAGACGTTGTTTGATAAATGAGTTGAGAGCTACGGTTAAACCTTTCAGCAATATGTATGTCTCCCGGTGGAACTTCCATATTTCCATTAAACGAGACTTTAAAGAAAGCATTATGTGGATTTCGGAGTGAGAATTCATTTATATCAGAAGAGACATAGCGAAAAAATGTTTTTTTAAGGCAAGTAAAGAAATGAGTACTCAGGTGATCACGACAATAGGAGCTAAATGTCAAAATATTGGAGTTGAATTAAAAACATCTGAATAAAGGAGCTTGAAAAATCCCCGGCAGATTGAATACCCATGTATTCTATAGATTTTGAAAGTGGATCAAAGATTATTTTGACTTTGATCGAAATCGTTGGCGGTTCAAGATTCGCAGGTTGAAGATATTATTAAGGTAGATGAAGGTGAATTTGCGCTGTTGATGTGTCAGAAACAAAAGCAAATCTTGTAGTTAATGTTTCAGATAAAAAATTCGGTTAAAAGTATAATAGGAGAAAGTTAATTGTGCACAATCGAGATTTCCGCACCGCAATGAGAACAGTCGATAGAAAGCAAAAAAGAACGACCTCCAGAATTGTCATTTCATAGATATCTGTTCCCGAATATAGTCAGCTTAATGCTAATAATATGTGAGAAGTTGGTCCTGAGATTTTCAGTTTAATTGTGAAGGCTATTTTATGCCAGCAGAAATATGTAACGTCATTAGAGAGAAATGCGTGAGTATACATTCAAAATCTTTAAGGAATGAAATAATGAAAGAATTTCACATGACAAGCCATTAGTGTAGCCTCCTATTTTGGACGTTTTAAAACTTATCATGTAAAATAAGGGATGTTTGTTATTTCCCGTATATGAGAAATTGATGGATCAATATGTCTCTAACCCATATGTGCCAAATTATAATTATAACACGTTAACAACGTTATTAACCGACCGGTTAACAAACCAGTTGTATCAAATTATCCAAATGAAATAGTTACGTTAGATTTGTTAGGTACGTATCCTGTGTCGAGAGTAAGACGTAACCGATATGTATTAGTAATTACGATTCCTTTCAGCAAGTGGGCTGAAATCATACCCCCTTAAAAAAAGCCTCTCTGCTCGAGTTATAGCAGATAATTTTGATAATTATATATCGCGTTTTGGAACTCCAATAAAAAAAATTAATTAGTGATAATCTAACCCTAATTTTATTCCGATATTTTTGAGAATTTATGAAAAAGATTAGGCATAAGGCATGAGAAGATCACCGTTGTATATAAACCTCAAGCAAATAGAAAACAGAACGCGTAAACGCGATCTGGTGCAATGAGTGCAAATTATGTCAATGAGCACATGACACATGGGACCAACTCTTATGTGAGTTTGCTTACTATTCGTACGGCAGTAAACGAAACAACGGAAAAGCCCCTGCAGAATTATTTTTAGGTCGAAAGTTGATGAAGCCTTTTCAGAAATTAGTGATGGTATCAGACAGAAACCAAACCCTAAAAAAGTAGGAGATATTGAGAGATTGTTTGAGGAGGCTAGACGAAACACAGAAACTAAACATGAAAATTGGAAGAAATATTATAATAGACGGTGTAGGCATGATGTGCAAATTAAGGTGAATGATTGGGTTTGGGTGGCAACACATCCTTTAAGTTCGGCAACAAAGAAGGTGGTCGCGGTAGCCGAGGGTATAGGTATCGGACTCCGTGGCTTCGCTTTGTCACGGGTTCGAATCCTGTACCACCCGCCAAGACCCGCCGTGTAGGCAAAGCGATGCACGTTAAATCTGTCGAGAGCTGAAACGTCCCTCCCGTTGGTGTGGTGTGGTAGTTAGGGAGAGGGGGTGCCAGCTCAGGTGTCGTCCACGTCACTGACCATGGTTCAAAATTACGTGGTCCGTCGCCAAAAGCCCTCGTGAACAGTGCGACGTTAATATTCAATCAATCAATCAATCGGCAACAAGAAAAGTGGTTGCTAAGTTTAAACCAAAATTTGAAGGTCCGTATAAAGTATTAGATGTAAAGAACAACAACGTAGTGATATGGAAGGCGGGAAAAAGGTTAACAATGTAGATAAGGTTAGAATATATCGTCATAGGAAATGTGACGAAACGGAGATAGGAACTGGTAGTTCGGATAACGGTAGTAACGCGATGAATCGAGTGGTTTTAACAGAGTACAAAACGGAGATCAAATGAGTCGCAAGATGGTAAAAAAGAAAGGGGTCAGAGAGGTAAAGCGTGAGTTGGAGGGAAAAGGGTTAAGTTTTAAAAATGATCAGGGTGAGAAGCACACAAATAAGACCAATAAGCGCAGACCACTTATCAGATCAATACCTTGATTTGGTCTGAGAAAAGTAGAAGGATTAAAAGAAGCAAAAATGAAATGTTAGGCTATAAAGATCACATGAATCTGAGTCGGGAGGACCAGAAAGGAAGATTCAGAAGGATTCAGAACATAGAGTACCTAAAACATCTTTATCGTCGAACTATAAAACTAATAGTAATCTGCCAAAATTTAGAAAGAAAAGCCGAAGAGAGAGAAGAAACAGTAACGCCCACCACAAGCGGCTACAACCTCAGACCACGAAGTAGAAAAAGAGTGGAGTCCCGACCAACCACAGAGAGGAAGACACAACAGGGAGGACCAGTTCGATTCAGAAAAGGCAGAGGAAGAAACGACAGCCCCATCGAAGAGCGAACAAGATCAAACAACAGGAATGCCAGACGAGGAGGTGATCAACAACGGCAGAACCAGGAGCGTGTACGAGAAAGTCTATCCTTGGAAGTCCTGGTAGGAAACGCCAACTACAAGTCATAAGAACCAGGTTGTATCGTTTCTTCTTATATTCTTTCGAACAAGTGGTCGGAAGAATTATTGCAATGAAGCAAGTCACGGTCGAATATTTAAAATTTAAGAAGCCAAGCAAAAGTGGACACTAAAATAAGTGTGTTTTTCTAGAAGAGAAAAATAAACTTTTGTCTTGTAAATTTTTATGTAAATATGGAGAAAACAATTGTAAAAATGAATTTGTTTACTTCTGTGTATGACTCCACTAAGATGCGACAATTCCTTTGGTTATTTGTTTTAATGGTTTATTGAAAAAGGTTTGTAATTGTATAGTGTATGTAGATGTGTTGTTACATTGTTTCATATTATTGTACATCTGGTTTTGGGAAACGTGGCGTAGACAGCATACTAACATAACATTAACCAGCGGTTCGCGATTTGAGGGGAAGTTTTTGAAAAGGCCAGATGAGAGAGAGAGAGTGAGAGAAATATATGTATAGAAATTAGTTGTAATTTAAAAGTGATATGTAATGTATAAAAATTGTGAAATGTAATCATAATGTGTGAAACTTTGTTTTTGCCATATGACTTAGGAAGTTTTTGTTTCAGGATGACAGACCCTGAAGTCTATAGAAAATTTTCTTTTAACTAAGGACTTTTGAAACCGATATTTATTTGTACAGAGGGCAAGAAGATTGTGAAAAAGCTGAAGTCTCTGTGGAAAATTTTAATTTTTCTTTCTATAAAGGACAATGAAACTTTAAGAAGAACTGTTATACTTTAAGTAGCATTTAAGTAGAATTAAGTTAGTTAAGGGACATGCGGACCTCGTTTTTTTACCATTTAAGTCATATATGGTTTTTCCCCGGTCCCTTCACCCGGAAGGGGCATGTCCATTTATTTTGTACATGTGAGAATCTACCGTGATTAAAATGCATAACTATAAATGTTGGTCTAGTTAATTGAAAAAAATTTATGGTGGCTGTTGAAAAATCAAATTAAGGAGAAATATTAAAAATTAAACTTAAGATGAATAGTGAAAACTAAAATTTAAGTGGAGCATTGAAAATTAATGGTTAGAATGAATATTCGAAGTTAAAATTTAAAGTGTGGAAAGTTAGAAGTAGAAGAATAAAATTTAGGCACGTAATTTCTTAAGGGCTATTAAGACCCTCGAACAAATCACGTTTTGCTTTTTGGAGGGGATTGTGACGTCTCACGCGTCTTTTCTTTAACAAGTCCTTTGGGTTCTTTGGGCCAGAATTAATGGCAACTCTTTTCCAACCAAATCCAAGAAGTGAAGTGTGAATGAAAGATGCAAATGAACAAACTTTTAAATATCGGATCTTAGAGTAAGCGGGATGGCAATGTAAGGTAATGCTTGACAATTGAAGTTAGTTTGTGGCAGTGGATGGTTATTACAGTTCGTGGTTCAAGTCTGAATGAGTTTTGCGTGACGTGAATACAAGTTATTAGTGATCGAATATATGAAACGGCCAAGTTGCACACCAGTGCATACAAAGACAAAATTAAACATAAAACAAGATTGATCGTTGCTCCAAGCTGTAATAAGGTAGGATTGATTACTTAATATTAGGATCGGAGATTAGGTGGCTCGCTTATTGATAGTGGTCTGAATTAGATTAAGTCTTATTATAAATATATATATATATATATATATATATATATTGTGTGTTGCGTATTTTACAATCGTAGATTCTCTCATATTAATTATTATAATTTAATTTGTTAAAGGTTTAAGTTGAATATCTTAATAAAGTCATATTAAGACAATGTTTGATCCCAGTCCTTTCGCTAATCCTACGCCTCTAGCTCACGCTGATACTTCGAGGGATGTTCTTCCAAGGGGAGGAACATCACAACTTTTACGTGAAATGTATACTAAACAAAAAAACATGCTTGTTAAATTTTAAGTCTGTAGATCTAATAGCTGATAAAAAAGATATTTTTTATTTATAACGCCTCTTAACTCTCTTGTGGGTCAATTTTTGAAAACACCTTCCTAAGCTGAATTCTGCCCAGAAAAAGCAAAACATTGTTACAAATTTTGTGTAATGAGCTCTTAAAAAGTAGTGTAAATAATTTATATCTAGAAGTGTAATACGTTATTATCACTTTCTGTTGTTATTCTGTTAAAACTGTAATATTCACAAGCAACGCTGTTCCTTAAATTATAACGGCGAATCAATGGAAACCTAACGAAATGTTGGCGATAGAGTCAAGTTGGCAACTTGGCAATTGATTGAACTGTGCAGAAGTCGATATGCTATAGCACCACCTGGTGGGGTCCTGCAAACGAAGAAGAAAGCACAAAACTCTTCTCCATAAAAAATAAATATACATGCCAATTTTCATAGGGATTGGTTGAACAGTGTTGGAGTGAAGCGAGGTCATACATACATACAAACATCTATTTTTACTTTTTAGATAAACAAATAGCATTAAGTAACCTTAAAGTTCGGATCATTAAAATAATTTATAGAAAATTTACATGCAGTGGAATTCGTTTAACACAAAACTGAGAGGATAAGAATTTTTTTCCCTTGTGCTTCCTTATCGCCCACGAAATAAACTTTCAAAAAATCTGGTTGCGTATTGGGGTAGCAGGAAGCAAAGAGCCGATTGAATGGTATATTTTCCCTTGGATTGTGAAAGTCGGACAAAATCCCTGCATCGAAACAATGTTATCCGCCCCAAAAGATGTCATATGGAAGCGTATATTGTATTTTCTTATGTTTTTTAGAAAATGGCGAGACTCATTTGTTTTAAAGAGAAAAGTTATTTAAGAGGTTCAACTGGCTCGTCTATTAAAGGAAGGGCTACTCCCCCCCGAACAACACGTGCCTGCAGATTCCTCTTTCCATCTAAGAGCACCGAAAAAAAATCTGTATTCTTTATCATCGCTTCTATTTTTATAAGCTTGTGGCTTTCGTAATCAAGAGTTTCGTCATACTTAAATGCAGCTTTATCGAATACCCCTCACGTGTTTTTTGTGAATATTAGACGCCGCTGTTGTGCCCTTTCAGCAACAGCATGTTTGCGAGATTCAGCTGCTTCAATGGTTTCTGTATCTCTCTGAGACGCCATGTAAGTTGCATGCTGAAGACGCCGAGCGTGGGACTGTTCGGGTGTCTCAGTAGCCCGTTGAGATGCCAGATATTCAGTATGACGTCGACGCCGAGCATGGGACTGCTCTGGTGTTTCAGCAGCTCACTGTCCGCCTGTTCAAGCCTTCGCAGTTCGGCTTGTGGAAGCGTTTCGTTAAATCTAGCTACTTTCTTAGCTCGAGCTATATCAGAGCTTTGGGAAATATTAGACTTACGCTTTCGCGACATAATTCTTAGTAGGTGCTTTTTCTACATTTCCGAAAAATATAGTACGGCAGTTGTTATTTTTATACTTAAAAAATGCAATGCCTGCCTATTCAATTAAACCTATAGCGTTATAATTAACTACAAAGTTGCAAATTTGTCCAAATGATGTAGTGTAGTGTGAACTTATCTACTTTAAATGCCAGAAGCGATAAAAGTAAGTTTTATTCTGAAATAAAAAAATAATGATTACAAAGCAAAAAAATTAGCATCGAGCACGCATTGGCGTAGACAAAACAGAGGGGAACGTTTTGCTTCATACATGCTGACGGGCACGCCAGAAGAGCTTGCACATGGCAGAATTTTTTCCTACTTACTTGACAATTATCGTTATATTTTGGACACTTCACACAATATCTTTATAAATTATAGCCTATGTGTTATTCTGATTTATAAGCGATATTATTGTAAAGTTTCATTAAAATCCATTTAGTTGTTTTTGCGTGAAAGACGGCCAAACATCCTCACAAACTTTCGCGTTTATAATATATATTATGATTATCTAATCGCTTAGAGGTTTAAGTTTAAGATCTTAATAAAGTCATATTAAGATCATGGAAGCTTCTAGTTCTTCATTTATTCCTACACCTCTAGCTCACGCTGATAATCAAGGAGAAGGGTACCCGAGGGGGCCGCCCTTACATTGGCGGGAAACGAAATTTAATTTATATGACCCCGAGGTAAGAAGCGCTAACGGGTTTAGTGTTTTGCCAGAAGAATACTTTTCTGGGTCGGAGAATGTAAATGATTTTTTTGAGGGTATTGACTATCAAATACGAGATACCCAGTGATTTATCATGTGCTTATTTGAAAGGTCAGAATGGGACAGGGAGCTAAATGTCAGAATGTAGGAATTGTGGAATTGAATGTTCAAATTAGGGAGTTTGAAAAGCCTTGGTTGTTTCATGTGTTTCGCAGATTTAGAATACCCATGTATTCTTGGGGTGGATTTCATGAGTGGATCAAAGATTATTTGGAACTTTGATCGAAAATCGTTGGCGATTCTCGATTCGCAAATTGATACAGTGGTTAAAAAGATTGAGGAATGAAATGTAGATATAGATCTTTCTAAGACAAGGTTAGAGGAAAACAAAAACAGGAGTTGCGGGATTTGTTTATTAGTTTTAAGGGATTATTTTCAGATAAACTGGGGGGGGGTCACACATGTTTTATATCATGAAATTGACACGGGAGATAAGCCCCCAGTTGTTTCTCGTCTGTATCATTATGACAGGGTAAAACAAGCGATACTCGATTATCATGTAGAGAAAATGTTGAAACAATTTTGTTTTATTTGCTGTATTTCCTCAATGAGAGATTTTTTTATTACGTTTTAACATAAAATATTACTCGTTAAAAGAAAAAAACGAAGCCCAGACCCTGAGAAAAATTCTAAGAAGATAAACAATTCACCACTGTAATTATTATTGAAATACTGTAAATTAGTTGTAGAAAAAGAAAAGGAAGTCATGATTCATTTTTCAGCCAGGCTGCATAGTATACGTTTGCTAATCATTTGATTGACCTTCAATCTTATGGTATGGTTAATATCAATATTAGTTCCCTCCCATCTCTCTTTTATGCGTTTGCTTTTCGATTAGGGAAATAGTAAATAATTGAGTTTTGCGATATTTGGAAAAGAATTGGTTGGTTTAACATTTCTGTAGGATAATTGAAAGTGTCTGATTTGCGTCCTTTATTATGGTCTTGTACTTTTGAATCATTTTAGTTCAGTTTTATTGGATTTTTCTCAAATCATCAAAGAATTGAATAGTCCTTGAAAGAAGGTAAGTATACTTTCTATAAATAAAAATATTCACTAGAATTCCGATTTGTATCGTGTACAGTAAAAATAATTCTAAACAAATGATTGGGGTGACTGAGTCCCCCCCACACTACCATTAATGTTAGTATCGAGTACGCGCCTGCTCCCAGGTTAAAACATTTTGAAGTCTTCTTGCTTTAAATGGTAAAAAGTAACACAATTATTCTTCATCGGAGTTTTATATTCTTTTTCATAATTTAACATTAAATCTAAATGCTAATTGTGTGAGGTTTAAAATTACAGTTCTTTTAAACAGTTATTTACAATTATAGCATTTATCTAAAAAAAACCATTTTACATTTTTGTATACAATGTCGTGCACACAGTTTTACTCTCCTTACAGTTCAGCTATTACATCAAGAATAATGTTTTATTTTTTAAAAAAATGAACTCGTGCGAAGAGTCGGTGTTTCAGCCAGTATAAGTTTAATGTATCAGTACTGAAGAAGGTATTTTATAAATAATTTCTTATTACTAAATTTGGCCGCGGTAGCCGAGTGGTATAGGTATCGGATCGTGGCTTGCCTTGTCACGAGTTCGAGCCCAGTACCACTAAAGGCCCACCGTGTAGGGTAGCGATGCACGTTAAATCTGTCGAGAGCTGAAACGTCCTCCCGTTGGTGTGGTGTGGTAGTTAGGAGAGAGGGGTGCCAGCTCAGGTGTCATCCACGTCACTTGACCATGGTTCAAAATTACGTGGTCCGTCGTCAAAAGCCCTCGTGCAGCTGAACAGTGCGACGTTAATATTCAATCAATCAATCTTATTACTAAATTAAGAACAAGTTTAATAATTATTAGGGACTTCCACTGGCTTGTCTTGTAGAGGAAAGTTTTTCAAAGGAAGGTTTAATATCAGAAATTGACACTTAAAGAGTTATTTTTCTATATTTAGCTGAGATCTATATTTTGTCTTCAAGGCATCCACTGCAGAAAATCCGGTTTGAAAAAGGTAGGATGTTGAAAATGGTAATAGTATACGTGAGTGCTTTTGTTTTCAGTACAGATAATTCCTCGTCCACCTCTACCCCAAATTCAAAGAGCGATTTATTACAAAATTGCCTTTTAATTTTTCACTGGATGTGAAATCTATGAAGATTTCTTCTTCGGAAGTTGAGAGCCCTTCTGAGTATCTTGAAATAGATCCCCTAATCCACTCGTAACTTGCTACCAAGCTGTCCTCATTCAGAAAATACTTTTTAAAATTCTTTGCCAACATAGCTAAATGATTTTACATGTTTTAAAAACAACTTTCACATGTTGTTCTACAGATTTGTAAGTTTTAACACATATCGAGATGGGGCTTTTTTTCCATCATTTACTTCAGTAGTGGTAAATCCAAAATTTAAGTATTTTTGAGAATATTTCCTTGATTTAATTTTCGGAACCATGCTCGTTCGTCTGTGTACTTGTTGATTCTTTATTATGGTCGAATGTTTGCTTATGACTTAAAAATGTATGTATGATATTGTTTTAATCTACTGCCGTAAATACTTAATTACCGTGAATTACAATTAACGTGGAAATTAAAAAAAATGTACATTCAAGCTAGATTCGGTAGCTATAGGAGTATCGAGTCGACCAAAACTGACTGGAATTGTACGAGGAAAATCATTTTTACATGTTTTGCGCAGACGTCCGATAGGTTGCCCAGACTCACGCAAACGTACCCTATAATGCCAGATGTGATGGATATGATAGAGAGCGAAATTGACTAGACTATTTTTCTAATGACATTTGTACTTTGAGAAATGAATGCTGAAGGAAATAAATCTTTAATTAAATACATCGTTTTGCGATCTGTTCCAATTTAAAAATTAGAGAAAGAAAAATAACATAATTCTAAGTAATATATATATTTTAAGTAATTTTCTTAATATATATATATATATATATATACTTAAAAAAGTTACATATACACAAAATTTAATGTACTTATCGTATTAATTTGTACGGTTTATAATTAAGATCGTATTGTAACTTTAGCGTCTTTCTCTCAAAGTGCATTTTTATTGCAGTAAATACATTATAGTTGTACGGGGCGAGACAAAAATTATGGAAGTTGAAAATTGGGTCGCCAGTATTGAAAGTTTGAGAAACACTGCTTTTAATGTATGAGTGTTGCACAAGTATTTTATGACTAATTAATTAATACTAAATTAAGAACAAGTTTAATAATTAGCTACTTCCATGGGCTTGTCTTACTTACAGAGCAAAGTTTTTTGAAAGGAGTTTTAAGATAAGAAATTGACCCTCTGAGTTCATTTTTCTATATTTAGCTGATATCTATATTTTGTCATCTAAAAGCTAACCACCGCATTTTGTAATATGTTCCAATTTAAAAATCAGAGAAAGGAAAAATAACTTAGTAATTATCCTATTACTTAACTTTTTTTTTGCTTAAAAGTAACATTTACAAAATTTAATACTTATGTCATGAATTTGTGCGGTTTATAATAAATATTGTTGCTTTATCGTAAAAGTGCATTATTGTGCATTCAGTAAATTATTATGTATAAGGGGCGCGATAAAAATTGTGATTGAAAAGGGGGCGCCAGTATTGAAAGTTTGAGAAGCACTGCTTTAATGATAATAAATAAAAATGAATTACCACTTAATGTTGCGTTTCTGTCCTATGTATATACATATTTATATTAATTGTAGCTATTTAATAAAAAGTAGCTAAAATAGAATTT
>BMAU01004193.1:0-123273 GCA_019973935.1 Trichonephila clavipes | reverse complement strand
ATAAAATAAGTAGTGACCCCTTGGTTGTTATAAAAATACATCTTTATTTCATAGAAGTAACATTCACAAAACTCTCGAGACAAATGGACAATTCAGTCGATTACGCAATCCTTTTCAATCAGTTAAATGGAGGATATCCTAAAACAACCAAGAAATTAATATTCCAACAATATTTATAGTTTAAAATTATTACTAATATACATGTTTGAATTGTAAAGAAAACAAATGTAAAAACTCTGAGGGAAACTTAAAAGTGAAAAATAGTTTAAAAATTAATGAGGATTTTACCCCCTTCCTCCCGAAATGCATGGATGAAAAGAATTCAGTAACAAAGGCCGATGTGTCTGTATCTATGCCATTAATTTTGAAAAATGCATTGTAATTGATAAAATTTGCATGTAAGAGTGAATTTGTAAGAGAAGATATTATATATACATAATTCTTGTAAGTGAAAAAAAAATTGATTAAAATAAGAAATTCTCATTCAAAGGTAAAAAGTAATATTTATTAAATACAAAACAGATTTTGTAAGCAAAAAGCAACAAATTTAATAAAACAACGAGCAATAAAATGATTGTGCAACAACAAACATATTACAAGGTAAACAAAAAAGTTCTTGCCGTTTTATATGACCTAAAAGAACACAACATACAAACAGCGTAGCCTATTAGTCCTTGCAGTAATTAATCACCATTGGCCTCCAGCACCCTCTGCCAACGTGTCTCCAGTTGTTAAATCCCCTTGCGGTAAAAATCGGGGAGGCAAAGAAGTCCGTGACAGCTTGGTGCACGTCTGCTTCATTGGTGAAGGATTTACTCCGAAGATGATTGTCCAGGGAATAGAAGAGGTCATAATCTGATGATGCAAGGTCAGGTGAGTAAGGAGGATGACACAAAGTCTCCCAACCAAGTCGCTGTATCGTATTCCTTGCCCCCCACGTGACATGCGGTCTCGCATTATCATGCAATAACAGCACACCCTTTCGATTAACCAGTGCTGGTTAATTCTGATGCAATGCCTGCTGTACACGTTCCAATTGCTGCGAATACAGGTTCGCAGTGACCGTTGGTAGAAACTCATAGTGAACCTTTTGACGACAAGTCCGACAGACACAAAGCATAATCTGGCGTGGGTGCATAGGTGGTCCTGCGCTGTGCGGGGCAGTATCCTGGAGTGACAACCAACGTTTGGAACTCTTGGGTGTGTCATACAGGATCACTTCTCGTCACTGCTCAGCACTCGATTGAATATGGATGCGCTATGGTGGCGAGAAAGCAACGATAAACAGGCTGCCACTCGTTGTTGCTTATGGACTTCCAACAGCGTGTGAGGAACCCACTTGCTCAGCCTGTACGTCTTACCTAAGCGGTGCAGATGAAGTCTAACAGTTTCACTGGAAGTGTTGAACTGTCTTGCAAGTTCACCACACGTTTGACTACTGTCCTCATCAATGGCCGCCTGTAGGGCTTCGTCATCCAAGGCCTGTGGTCGTCCTGTTGGAGCTTTATCACAGAGGGACAAATCTCCCGACCTGAATTTTTGAAACCAATGCCTTGTCGTACGTTCATTGACAGCCCTATCCCCAAACGCTTGACATATTCGGCGACTTGATGCAGCGACTGATAAATCCACTTGGAAGTCGTAAACTAAACAATCCCGAAAGAGTTCCTTCGATATGTCCATTTCAGTTCGCTACTGTGCGAGTTACGATTGATGAATTTAAAAATAAAGAAAGATAATGCAGCATTAAAAATATTAAGAAAATTTTATCCATCGGAAACGAAAATAAGTGCTTAGGATAATATTTTTGTTTACTTTAAACAGAAAATCATACATCATAGGTCTGAAAATTACACTACATACTACTCTTTACAATCTAATTAGACATAATATTGCCGCACGCATAATTTGCTACAAGTCCCGATAGCCGAGTTGGCTGAGCGTTGGAATGAACTTCCTCAGGTCTCGGGTTCGAATCCCGGCCCCGGCAGATTTATCCAAAGACTGGAATTTTGTTCTCGTTTTAATGTATTGTTCTCTCTAGGTTCTAGATGAATCCAGATCATTCTTTAGAGTGCATACTGGGTATTTCTCGAATATTCCGAAGTGTATAAAAGCAGAGTTCATCGCCAGTTGGGGATGTTCTCAGTCCAGTGTTGTATCGAGCTCCAAGCGTTAGAATAAATCTAATTGTTTGTTTAATTGAACTGTGTACTTCTTTCGAACTCCGTGACAAGTTTGGTGGAGGCGCCGGGTACAATTACGTCAAACGTGGATAATAGTGACAACCTTCGCAGGAGCCTCCGGTTAAGAGGATTATCCCCCGAATTCGACTGTTAAAAGAAAATAGTAGGAAGAGGACAAAAATGCCGACCGAGCAAGAAGCCAAGCCCGCTGTAGTAACACCTTCGTTACAGCAATGGAGGAGCCCATCGACCTTCCGAGGAGCGCCTGGGGAAGACCCTCTCAAATGGCTTAAAGAGTACGATCGAGTAGCCAACTTTAACAAGTGGGATGACATGATGTGCCTGGCTAACGTTTATTTCTTTCTTGACGGAACTGCGAGACAGTGGTATGTCAACAACGAAGACGCCTTAGATTCCTGGGAAGCGTTTAAAAATGGACTAAGTGGGACTTTTTCGGTGACCGTCAAAAATATACCAGAAGGGCAGAAGAACAACTAAAATGCCGAGCCCAGCGTTCAGGCGAGAGTACACAGTCCTACATACAAAAGTGTATTAGGACTTTGCCAAGAGGTAAATCCTCTGATGAGAGAAGACGAAAAAGTGTCACACCTAATGAAAGGTGTTGCTGAGGATATTTATCAGGCCCTGTTGACGAGAGAAATCAACGACACAGCAAGTTTTATTAAATGGTGCAACTATATCGAAGATATGAAGCAGAAGAGAGTTGGCCGACCGAAATTTGAAAGGCTTCCAAACGTCGTACCGGTTGCATCCCCTGACGGATGAGACTGATTTGTCTCTCTTTATTCGCACAATCGTACGAGAAGAAGTCCATCGACTAGTTAACCAGACGCAAGAATCTTGGACTCCGATCCCCAATCCTTAGAAGAGATCGTTCAAGACGAAGTTGAAAGGGTTTTGGCCCCAGTGTCAACAAAAACCTACAGAAACTAGACCACGACCAACATACGCCGCTGTAACCAGGAAATACAGAGCTCCTGTTCAGAAATTCCCACCTGAACCAAGAAAACAGATGTGTGGAGAACGGCTGACAACAGACCTGTTTGTTTCACTGGTGGACGTCCTGGACATGCAATGCGCTACTGCCGAGAGAGAAAGGCTGTCTTTGACAACTCTCGAAACCGCCGACGGAACTTCGACGACGTTGGCACTGAAGAAGAAATACGCCGACCAAACTCTTCTCGCCGTTTTACGTCAAGTCCCACGAGAGGCCGATCCCCAATACGTCGTTTACAGATCCCCGTCGCCATATCGCCGATCCAGTCAGTCGCCAGGCCGTAGGAGCGAGGAAAATTCAAGGAGAGCGACCTTCCAAGGAGGTGAGGCCGCGTGTACTGAAATCCTCCGTCGACCGCCAAGATGACTGGTAACCAACTAGACGTAATAATAGATAAGAAGCCGATACGTGCTCTAGTAGATTCTGGGGCATCGTTTTCGTCATATCCGATAAGTATCGCCGATTTTTAAAGAAAGTTCTGTTTGGGATGCCAAGAGCGTTATGCTGAAAGTTGCGGATGGAAATTTTGTTCGGCCGATAGGGAAATGTGTTTTACGTGTCCGTATAAACAATCGAGAACTGCCTTTTGAATTTATTGTTTTATCACATTGTAGCCATGACGTCATCCTAGGATGGGACTTTTTAGAGGCGTCTCAAGCCGTTATAGACTGTGGACAAAATGAACTTGTTCTAGAAGACATCTGTCGAGACTCCACAGCGCCTGACGCCTGGAATTTGTATGCCACCAGAGACTATACACTTAAGCCGCATTCTTTAACTAGAATAACAGTATCAGGATATCAAACCCGAGGAGACATAAATGTTCTAGACGGCAGCAAACATTTGCTCTTCGAGAAAAAATATTGCTACACCGTCCATGGTATCCACATATCGTAACGGAAAAAGTGATGTCTGGGTTACCAACCTGCAGTTCCGAAACCAAATCATCCCTAGAGGAATGTGCATAGCCAAGCTGAACCACTAAATGAAGGGCATCTATGTGTTATTTCCGACACATCGGGTTGCTTGGATGACCAGCAAGAAACTTCGGAGTCACAGATGAATTGTTCGTTAATGATGTCACCAGAGTTAAGTGACGAACAGAGAAACAAGCTATCCGAACTACTCCGAAATTTTCTGGGCTTTTCACGAAGACCGACAAGTCGACAGCCGCGAAGACGAATGTGAAACACAGGATTTTTACTGGTGATCATGCTCCAATCAACCAACGAGCCTACAGAGTCTCGCCGACTGAAAGACGCATCATTCATGAAGAGGTTCAGAAAATGCTTGATGAAGGTATCGTCCAACCCTCTGAAAGTCCTTGGTCATCACCCATTGTGCTCGTAAGAAAAAAGACGGTAGTTGGCGTTTTTGCGTCGATTATCGCAAGCTGAATAGCGTCACGAAAAAGACGTTTATCCTCTGCCTCGTATTGACGATACGCTGACTGTCTGAAAGGTGCCATGTTCTTTTCTTCCATGGATCTCCGATCTGGTTATTGGCAAATAGAAATAGACGAAGCGGATCGTGAAAAGACGGCATTTATTACCCCGAAGGCTTATACGAGTTTAAAGTCATGCCGTTTGGTCTCTGTAATGCACCTGCGACCTTCGAGAGAATGATGGACAATTTGCTACGCCATTTTTAAGTGGACTATGTGTCTTTGTTACCTAGATGACATAATAGTGTTCTCAGAAACTTTTGAAGACCATCTTATACGATTAAGACTTGTTCTAAAATGTCTTCAGGAAGCTGGTCTTAAATTAAATTCAAAGAAGTGTCTTTTTGCTGCCCAAGAAGTAAAGATTCTGGGCCATCTTGTATCTAGTAATGGCGTTCGTCCCGATCCCGACAAAATAAAAGCCGTAAGAAATTTTCCCACTCCAAAGAATATACATGACATACGAAGTTTTCTTGGCCTTTGTTCATACTTTTTAGAAGATTTATTAAAGGTTTCGTTATCTCGCCGAACCTTTGCAGTCGTTGCTGAAAAGTGGCGTGGAGTTTCATTGGGGTCCTGAAGAGGTGGAAGCATTTAACAGTCTTAAGAAAGCACTTACTTCGGATCCAGTATTGGGGATGTACGACGAAAGAGCTTCTACAGAAATCCATACTGATGCAAGCGGTACGGTATCGGAGCTGTCCTAGTACAAATTCAGAATAATGTCGAGAAAGTTATAGCATACGCTTCTAGAACTCTGACAAAAGCCGAAAAGAATTATTCCACCACAGAAAGGGAATGTCTTGCCATCGTATGGGCTACCAACAAATTTCGGCCGTACATATTCGGAAAACACTTTACTGTTGTAACTGACCATCATTCCTTGTGCTGGCTCATGAATTTAAAGGATCCTTCAGGAAGGCTTGCCAGATGGGCCCTCCGACTTCAAGAGCATGATTTTGACGTAAAATATAAAACCGGTAAGAAGCATAGTGACGCCGACGCTCTTTCGAGAAATCCAGTGGAAGAGGAAACGGAAACATCAGACAAATTTTTAGCAGTCACGACGAGTATGAACCTTGCGATGGAACAGAAAAAGGATCAAGACCTTGCGAAATTAAAACTTTTGAGCAACTCATCCAAAAACGAAGAATTCAGATTTATCGACGGTATCCTTTGCAGGAGAATTTTGATCCAGATGGAAAGTTGTGGTTGCCAGTCATTCCTAAACATCTACGAGCAGACATACTAAGGCACTTTCATGACGCCCCCACCGCAGGACACCTTGGTTTCGCGAAAACTTATGACAGGATACGCAAGAGATTTTACTGGCCGGGAATGTACCGAAATGTCGTTCGGTATGTCATGCATTGTCGGGAGTGCCAAAGGAGAAAGTCCGTTCCTCAACGACCACCTGGACGTTTAGTTCCCATCCCTCCAGCTATAGCTCCTTTCCATCGCATTGGAATTGATCTCCTTGGGAGATTTCCAAAGTCTGCTCATGGAAACAAATGGATAATAGTCTGACACGGATTACTCAACACGATATGCAATAACAAAAGCCTTGCCGACAGCCGAAGTCGACGAAATAGCGAAGTTCTTACTTGAAGAAATTGTCCTCAGGCATGGAGCTCCTCGAGTAATTATCACAGATCGTGGAGCCGTCTTTCGATCCAGACTTGTTTCCTCTCTCGTCGACTTGTGTAACATTGATCATCGTTTCACAACGGCGTATCATCCCCAAACAAATGGACTGACGGAGCGCTTCAATAAGACCTTGGCCGACATGTTGTCAATGTATGTGGATGTAGAGCAGAAAATTGGGATGAAATTCTACCATTTGTAACCTTCGCTTATAATACCGCTAAACAAGAGACCACAGGTTTTACGCCGTTCTATTTACTTCATGGTCGTGAAGCGGAAACGACACTAGATACAATGCTACCATTCTGTCCTAACGATTTTGATGACAATAACATCACCAAGATAGCAGCCAGAGCCGAAGAATCACGACAGCTAGCCCGAGTGCACACTCTGAGAGCTCAAGACAAAGATCGTCGACGTTACGATTCCAAACACCAAATGGTATCCTACACTACCGGAGATCTCGTATGGGTTTATACTCCAGTGAGAAAAGTCGGTCTCTCCGAAAACTCTTAAGAAGGTATTTCGACCGTATCAGGTGCTACGCCGTTTATCAGCCGTGACTTACGAAGTACAAGATTTTGACCCTGCTTCACGAAAAAGAAAACTAAGAGAAGTTGTCCATGTATTGCGTATGAAACCGTACCATGATCCCGCCGAGCAAATCGAAACCGAGGATATTCCTCCCAAAGAATCATACAAAGGACCCATCACTCGTTCCAGAATAAAGACCCTTGAACAAGATGACAGCGGGGCGCTGTCTTCTTTTTCGAGGGGAGCAATGCCGCACGCATAATTTGCTACAAGTCCCGATAGCCGAGTTGGCTGAGCGTTGGAATGAACTTCCTCAGGTCTCGGGTTCGAATCCCGGCACCGGCAGATTTATCCAAAGACTGGAATTTTGTTCTCGTTTTTAATGTATTGTTTCTCTAGGTTCTAGATGAATCCAGATCATTCTTTAGAGTGCATACTGGGTATTTCTCGAATATTCCGAAGTGTATAAAAGCAGAGTTCATCGCCAGTTGGGGATGTTCTCAGTCCAGTGTTGTATCGAGCTCCAAGCGTTAGAATAAATCTAATTGTTTGTTTAATTGAACTGTGTACTTCTTTCGAACTCCGTGACAATATTGAGCAGGAAAAAAAAATTTTGCGCATTTATACGACACTGAAAATGAATACGAGAAAGTAATTTTTTTTTAAAATTACATGGTGCCGATGATATACTTTTCTGCCTAAAAACCATGGCACAAATTATGTGTACACTACTTAATTATATAAACATTGAAAGACATGAAATAATTAACACTTGAGAGAGAACAAACTAACACTTGACAAGCTGAAAATTAACCTTTAAATCAGAGCATGCATAGTGCATGAAGAAACAAATATTAAAAAATTTTTTAAACATATGAATGGATATTCTGGGTAAAATCTTTAGTTTATTCACCATGCCATGCTGACAAAATGAAAAACACAAAAAAACTTTATACAAATAAACACAGAAAATTATTCCATAAATCTATGACATTTATATTCTAATATAAGCTTTAGACACCTTTTTAGAATAAAAGTTCTATTCAAAACACAAAATTTAAAAGATCAAAATCACTTTTGTAAAGCTAACAGAAAATACCTCCCCCAAACTATGCTTCTTCCGAGATTAGCAGATTTTTATAAGAATACATGAATATTAAAAAAAAAATAAGCACTGCCTCTTTTAATAACAACCACCTTGAATGAAAAACATTTGAAAGTCATAACATATTTCAAATTAAAAGTAATAATTTTGGTAAAATATTTTTCAGATATAAAATATAAACTAACAATTTAAAAAACACAAGATCTTAATAGCACAGCTTAAAAGCATCTATTTCCCCAACAAAAGCTTTTACTTTAAATTGTGAGGCAAAATAAGTGCACATTTTTTTAACATACAAGTAAAGTTTTCAACTGATTCCAGATTTATAAAAATAAATTTTTAGATTAAAAATTTATTTTTAACTGAATTATTCTTGTTTGTATGGATTCTGCTATATACATTAACTTTTCCATTCTATTTCCAGTGATGAATGATTATTTAAAAATTAAAACTTATTTAATAAGGTAAAACATAATACTCTCTATTTTACACTTGTTTAATTATTATTCACAGAAACTTTCATTTATCCATGTGAACTAGGTGAATATAACTGATAATTAAGAAAATTTTAAGACTGTCAAAGAAATGCATTAAAATGCTAGGCCTCAAAAGGAATTTTTTAAAAGCCAAATATAACTGTGATGCAGCCCACTGTTATATGTGTATAAATAACTTAATGCAAAAATCTATTTCCTAAAATTACAGAAGTGTGCATGTTTTCCCCACCTTGCTTGCATAGTTTCTAAAATGGAAAATTTATTTTGCTATTGCTAAAAAAGCAGAGTCCATAAACAATAAACAGTGTCATTTCCTCTCCTAAAAATTAATTCTATTGGGAAATATAACAAAGTACGATAAAAATAATGGAAAATATATCAATCATTTCAAATTTTAGAAAGTGCATATATTCCATATTTTATTTTTAACATTATGCATAACACATCTTTTGTTTCATATTTGTAATATGCATGATAACTGTTCACAAAAGAGGAAAAAAGTTTCAATGAAAAATTTGGAACAAATTTTCATCCTCTTAAATAATATGCAGAATTTTTAAGTAAATACCAGGTAGCTGAAATTCAATTAATATCCTTGGCTTTTAAGTTGTGCTAATCAATTGAACAAATTTGAAGGGTTTGTTAGTATCGCACAAATTTTAAATGTTTTAAACATTTTAAATATTAGTGTACAATTTGCAATAAAAATTAACTCTACAAAATATGATATACAATCTCTGTAAAGAGCTTAAAAATTTCTGATTTATAAAGTAATATTTTGCATATTTCCACCTCTTTCTTCTGAGTATAAACAAGCTATGTGATTCACATTAATATAAAATTTTAATATATTTCAACAATTCACATTCCTATATCTTATTTTCATAAATTTAATTAACATTACACTTCTTTATTTTATGATAAAAACATCTTAAAAAGCATTAAAATATAAAATGAAGGACAACTTGCCGAAACCTACTTGAGACTTAGTCTCAGTTTTTACACACATCTATTGTCAAATCTATATTTTAATATCTGAAAACTTCGAAAACATTAAACATGAGAAATAAAACTTTGATTTCAAAAAATACAAACTCTTAATAGATGAAAAACTTTTATTTAATTAGGAATTACATTAAATAGACATTACAAGTCAATAGTAAAGAAAACATGTCATACAAAAAAAGGAAAGAAAATCATAATTTTTTCTCTTTTACATCTAAAGGAATATTTAACTTGTGACACCGAGTCACACTAAAGCAAATACAGCAAAGTACTAAGAGCAAAATTGATATCAGATAAAAGATGTTTAATTTGACAATTATGACTCAAAGATTGCAAAAGAAATGAAGTAATCAACATGTAGATGATATAAATAGGCTCATCTATATATAATTTTCCAAAAATAGCTCTGTTACAATATTTGCAAAGGAAAAATTTCATTTACAATCTTTGTAAAAATTCTAAAAGTTGTGATGATTGTGTCTAGGGTGAGCAGTCTATTTGTACTACATCTGATATATCTTCATTAGGTCTGAAGCCAAAATGCATTACATTGCCTTTTCTATAGCTTCAAGCCATATGCTCGGTAGTAAAATGAACACCTATGTCACCACTGTTACTCACGCATATTTGCACCACCATATCATTGAACTCTGTGTTTTTCATATGTTCTACGCCTGCAACAACTGCATCATGGGCAGAAATACCTAGAAATTAAAAAAAAGTTTTTTTAAAGAAAAAGAAATGTTTCAAGTTTTATTGCTTCAATATTGCAGCACTATTAAAAAGTATATTCAGAAGTAAAAGCAACACAAGGAACCCCACAAAATATGTATAGCTAAATATTTATTTAAATTAAATTCATTATTCAAAACTGAGTTCATATAATAATGAAGCTTTAAAAACAATTGTTAAAGGAAATTTTATTTAAAACATTTCCTTCAAATGTGTTAAATTAAAAAGGCATGAATTTTTAATCAATTGCATCCTTTTGACTTTTAAAAAAGTGAAATATACTTATGGAAATAAATATTTAATTTTCTTTTAATATTTTTGAATACCTTTTGCATACACAGGTTGTGCAAAATTAAAGAACAAAAGATACAGGAATTTATATTGAGCTCTATGAAATAAAGCTCTCATAGAAGAAAATTAAAATCTCCATTTCTTATAAAATTATGTTTGTACAGAAAATGGAATTTTTAAAAATAACTTATGAAGCTAAATAATAATACAGTGAAGTTTTAAACTTAAATTTTTCAAACAATGTAAAAACAGTTTTAACATATTTTAAAAATATCAATATGAAATCAAACAATTCCAGTTTGTTCACCCTAATAAAAATTATTTTAACATCAGAATGATAACTTCAAAGTAAATGATTAATCATTTATCAATTAGCTATTAAAGAAATAAAAATTTATATTATTTTACTTGCTTTACATAAAAATATAGATAATTTAGAAGACATACAAATCTTGCTTTTTTTTTATTTGGAACAATGATGCCAATTGAAAAAGATGATTTTATTGACATTAATTGTTTACATAATCTGACAACTGTATCTACTCTTGAGTTTTCAAAAACTTCTGATTCTTGTACAACACACACATAATAAGGATAAAATGGAAAATTTTCATATATTTGGTCCAGATTTTCGGCTGTAGTTAATTGATCATTGTAGAAATATTTAGAAGGAAAAGAACAAATTTCTGAGTTCTGTTGAAGTAATAAAAGGATTTTTCTGATCACAGTCTTTGAAAAATATTAAATGAATCTTTCGAACAATGATCGTCCACAACCCAAAGAAGCTGCAGTTTTTGAAAATATATCAGCTGGAAGCTGTAGAGGATCTCCCACTAAAATTAATTTATTTATATCCAGAGCCAATAGTTGCAAAATTTCCATTTCAATACATTGTGCAGCATCATCAATAATACAGCATGAAAACGAGGTAGCTGAAAATGGTTTGCATGCTTTTGTAATAACCAAGAACACCAACTAAGGGTAGTAAATACAAAATTTGTGACTTTTCTAACAAATGAAGTGGATAATTTTCCTTATTTGATTTCAATAAGTCAAGCTCGTCTCTCAATTGTTTATATTTTGCTATGACTCTTTAATTTTAACTGTGCTGCATAATTACTTTGGTTTAAAAAAGTGGTACAATATAATTTTGAAATTGATCTATTTCTCTTTCTTTATTTATGATGTTTTCAGCATACTGCGCATCTTAAGTGTATGGTTGCATTTTTTACTAACTTTATTTTGTAGACCAAGTCTCAGAAGCTTAATTTTAAGAGATCTGTAACTTGATCACTCCATTAATTCAACAACTCTGGAACCAATTTCATCAACAGCTGTAGACGAAGGTACAACAATTAAAACTTTTAATTGGGAGCACAATTATCAAAAATCAATTAATTTAATAATCCATAAATAACATGAGTTTTGCCAGTACCAGGTAGACCTTGTAAAAGAAATATTTCTGGACTTGTGTCATTTTTTTGCACGTCAGCACTTATTCCCTCGATGATTGAACTTTGGCGTTCACTAAAACAACTAGTAGAATAAGTGTTAGAATAATTTGAAAAAAATTATGATGGATGAGGTTTGAGTATATTTGAACATAACTATGAAGATTTAAGATTTTGAAAACCATTAACTAAATTTAAATACTTTAAAACAGAACAAATGCCATTTCCTTTCATTATTTTGTTTAGGAATGGATATAATGACTGACGGCATTTGACAAAAACAGAAAATTGCCACAATTCTGCACTTTCCATCCACATTCGATGAATTTTTTTCAATGCAAGATTTATCTCATTTTCATCATTAATTACTATGAAAAAATATATATCCTAACATAGGATGGTAAGAATTTGTATTTTTGTCTTTTATGTACAAAATAACCAATTTACCAGTCTCTAGAGCAAAAGACAGTTTATTTATAAGTGCGTCACAATGATATTCTGTCATATCATAATTACTTGTTGAACAGACAATGATAAAATAAAATTTGTTTACAATCCTTTTTTTATCACTCCATATTGGTTTTGAATTTTGATATACTTTTCCCCATAATTCCAGCAAAAGCACTTGAGAAAATGAAGAAACATAGTGACCAAAGGAATTGAAATGGAGCGGTAAAGGCTGAACTCCATTATAATGAGGCTTGGTGGTGGCTTACTCATTTTCTATTGCTCTTCAAGCCATTTATCTTTCCACTCAACAAACTTTTTAATTACTTCTGTGACTTCATTCTCAAATATTTTATTAGAAGTTTCTGTCATTATATCAGAAAAGGTTGCAGATACAGTTAAATTGTTGTATTTCTTATCACTATTGTCTCTGTTTGGATTAATTCTTGACATCTGGTGATTCGATTCCTCATTTTTATTTGGCTTGAAATTAGTTTTCAATGGCATCAAAGATGTGTTTTTATCATGCAACTGTTGAGATTTTTTTGAGAATAACAGGTCTTGATTTAAAGGAGAATTTTTATTTCCAGCAAGAGATGAATCTGCAACTCGAACTTTTTCACTCATTGCAGATAAAGTATCATTATAAGTAGTATTTGTATTCTGTGTATATGGTTCACCTTCCATTTGATCAGAATTTGAGATAACAGATTTATTAGAATTATTGCCATTAGTAGACTGTATTGATGATGAAGGATTAAGTTTTCTATTAACTGAATTTTTTTCTTGTTAGTCGACATTTCAGTGACTAAAACAGCTGATCGTGAAGCATATTTATCTGGTTTTCTAGTAATTGATGGAATCTTTTTATTCAAAGAGGAAGTTTGATTCATTTTTGTAGGTTTTGATATTTTTTTATTTACTGCCAAAGCAGAAAGTTTGTATTTTTTTAATCAGATGATAATTTTTTTTAGAATTTTTAAAGATGCAAGTAGGCTTTTCTTTGTAAGTGCTCCAATTCCCACACTCTCAGACAATATTTTAGATGTACATTTCTCATGTTTGTCTATTTGTTTCCTCTTTGTCATTTTTAGAGTACTTAGAAGAACTTTTAATGTTAGGTAATTCATTTGAGCTAGATGGTGATGGAACTAGAACATTCTGTTCTTTAAACCATTCCTCCCGTTCACGCATTCTTTTTGGACAATGAATTACTTTTTTTGGATTTGTGAATAAAGTTTTACCAATAGGCTGATTTTTTGACTTAATATTTTTAATCTTAAGATAATTCTTGTCAGAAAAAGTAGATGCAGTTTCATTTGAGGTTCCAAATTCTTTCATTATTACTCATATTAACTGAATTATTTTTTTTAGAAAAAAGAATAATTATATCATCATGACACACTACTAACAGAGGAATCACTTAAATGATCCTCAGAACTGTTTGCAGCATGATCATTATTATTTACAAATTCTAAATTTTCAGTAGCTAAATTAGTAATTTTTGAATTAGAAGTAGCAGATTCAGAAGAAGTATAGAATTTATCATTCTGTAGCAATTGTCTCTGATGTACCAATATGCCACTTTCAGCATGTTTATTAAAATTAGATATTTCAACATCTTCTCTGTGATTTAGACCCAACTCAGAAAGATTTTTTGATGATAAATTTATTTCATTAATGAAAGAATTTGCCTTTTTTACAATCTTGTTTAATGTTAAAGAATTACAAAATTATGGACAGTTCCAATCATCATCATCATCATCAGAAAGCTCAAAAGTTACAACTTCAGAATTAAAATCGAAGCAAGCCTCATCATCAAAACTAGTAATACTTTCTTTGGTTTCTGAATAACCTAAATTAGAATTTGTAACTTGACAAGTTTCAAAGTTTGAATTCATATTACCTTTTGGCCTGTCATATGATTGACCTTTAATTAGAGCATCATCAGAATTAGCAGAACTTGATCTGGAATCATACACAATTGATACGTCTGGATCTGAAAAAGAAACACTTCTTTTATTTACAAAATATGAGGATTTTAACTATATGTATAAAATGCTTAATCACTATAATCTAGTTAAAATAAAACACCAAGCAAGATAACAATAAGACAGTAAAAGACAAACTAACATATTAACATACTCTTAAGATTAAGATTGCAAAGTTTTAAGAGATGCCAACTTTTCTCCCATTATTTACCTGAAGGGGAGACCTGCGTACCTAGGGACACTTTTATTCAATGCACAAAAACAGAGCCACTGACCTCTAAAAATATGAAACTGATATGTATTCATCATTATACTAACTACCATCCAATAGAAGTTAATATAAGTACTTAAAATAAAAAATTCTGTGAAATTAAAGGTTTTTTTAAAAAATTCAAAAATGGCCCTAGTTACAATGTCATTGCAATTAATATACTTTGTTATTATTTTATTAAAAAAGTTTTTATAATATAAGGAGGAAAGTGGCCTTAATTATCTGAACTATTTTGATTTATAGTCAAGTTTTTTTTTTTATAATAATTGATTTTATTTAAATGAGAGGCATGTATATTTTCTGAAACTTTAAACATGCTTGATTTATAAAAAAATATGTTTGCTACCATTATTGTTATTATTTAGGATTATTTTGTTTACCCACACATAAGAATTCATTAACAAAAAAAAATTCTTAAAATTAAAAAAAACAGAAGCATAATTCTAAATAATTTCTAATAAGCATAATTCTCGAAGTAAATCCAACAGAGGTAGCTGAAAACCAGGGAGAGGTAGAATCTTGACTGACACTCCAGGAAAGGAAGAAATCAAAAACATCATGTTATTAAAATTGCCAAAAACAGAAAGAAAACTTGTGGAAAAAACCTGAGTTTGAAATTAAGGCAACTTCATCCATAGAATTATCAGATATTGAAGATTCTCATTCCACTGATGATGTAAATTCTAAAGTAGTTGACGTAAGAAATAGGGGAGACTTGTTCACCTAGGGCCCCTTTTTTCAATGCACAAAAACAGAGTCACTGGCCTCTTTAAAAATGTGAAACTGATATACATTCATCATTAGTTTGAACACAATTTTTCTGTTGTCAATTTCATAAGTTTCCTCTTTATCATAAAGAAACTTATTTGAATGAGCAATATTCTTCAGAAATGTAACACTATAGTGTTCTTTAACATCTATTATTTCTACCACTTAAAAATGTTCAGTTTTTTTGCCTTGTATTTTTGTTAAACAAAAATTCCCCCTTTTCAATAGTAGGTAATGCATTGCTAGAATAAAATTTAGAAGATAAAATACAGTTAGAAATTATGTAAATTTTTGATGCATATTGGTTACAGAGACCAGGCAGCCATACAATGCAAAATGCAAAAGACATGCCAAATTTCGTTCAGTCATTGCTCGTCATGAATATACTTTTTTTTAATAACATCACAAAAATTCACATAGGCATCAACTCAGCAAAACAGTTGCCAACCTATGTGGTCCATATAACCAATTAGTAGCAATTTTTTTAAAAATGTTAAAATTAATTAATAAATCCAAATGGTAAGCTTTTGCTTTTTTATAAATCAAAAGTAGCTGTTAACTCATATCAAACCATGGGTGGGCAGCTTCTTTTCTGAGTAGTTGCCTACACAAATATTGGCAATAAAATCTGAAAGGATACATTCCCTACAAACATGATGATGGAACTTAATCTGGCATGTTTTCTACATGTTACTGTACTTGGTTTCAGGGTAAATACAATTTTTGTACATTCTAAATCACCCTATTAGAAGTATTTCAAACAAATTTTCAGGTAACATTTTTTGTTGCTATGTACAGAGTTGCAAGAAAATGTTGAATATCCAAACACCGCAAAAGGGAAGATTCCCCTCCCCACATTTAAGTCAGACATGAATCAACTTGCAAATGCCATGAAAAGCAAAAAATCTCCCTCCTCAAGTCAAAGAAACAAATGGGGAGAATTTCCCTCTTCTATATTCATATATATAACCTAAATGGAATATTATAGAAAATTTCAAAATAGGCTTAATTTTTCCTCCTATAAAAATGGATACTATTGCTAATAAGTACTTATCTATTTGTCCATTAACCAGTAATCGGTGACAATTTTGAAGAATTTGCAAAAAAATTTCATGAAGATTGTATCCAATTTGAACACAAGACTACTGTGTTTGAACATACACAGGAATTTTTCTTTCTATTGACTAATGAATATGACAGTATTTGAATTGGCAAAAACAATTTACAGGCTAATACATGAGAGTACCCATAATAGTAATATCTTAGTATGAATTTAATATCACAATTACTAGAATATTGTTAAGCAATATTCCAAATCAACAAAGACACATGATTTAAAATGTTGACTGATTATTTCAAAGTTTTAAAATTACCAATTATTTATTAGTTTCTAGTAAAATTAGAAGTGAGAGATGTCTTATACAGTAAGACCCTGCTTAACGCTGTTTCAGTTTAACGCTCTTTTATTTCAATTGTGGGATTCCCCGAAATTACACATAGTGGTAGGCTTCCCGATATTCGAAGCAGTTAAAGTGTGTTTCTTCTTTCCAGCGGTGTTATACAAAGGTATTTTTATTGTTTCAAACATTTGTTAACGTTATTGTAAGTATAAATTTATATAATATAATGATTGCTATAGTGACAAATATTATGATTTTTAATTTTTATCATGGGTGATAGTAAAAAACATGAAAATAAAGCAACAAGAAAAAAAGCAGGAGCAAATTTTGCCAGAACCAAAGGAAAGACAGGCGTTATGGATGCCTTATCCGCTTAACAACATCTTACAGAGAGCAAAAGGAAAACACAAATTACATTAGACGCCTTCTCGATAAAAAGGCAGAAAATTGGAAATACAGAAGATACTGTATGATCTGAAATGTAAACACATACTGACTTAGAATTTTATTTTCATATGTACATTCATTTATTATGTTTCTATATTTGAAGGAAATACAATTTTATTTTATTGTTATAAAACATAATAAATTTAATGGTAAAATACCTAGCCGATTTTCTACCCATCTTCCCCTAACCCCATTATTTACATGATGAGATAACCTCGTTTAACGCTGTTTCATGTTATGCTCTACTTTGATGGAACGTATACCCTGCGTTAAATGGGGTCTTACTGTATGTATAAATTTGCATAATTTGGGTGATTTACCAGCTAACACTTGTGTGTGTGAATAGAACATTTTTTTAAAAAAATATGCTTTTAATTCCTTGAATAAAAACAATCAAGATACTTATGTATTTTATACCATCAACCAATTTACTCAAATCAAAAGATGTCGTCTAATACATACACAAAAACTGTATTCTTCTATTGCTACAAATCCTAGCATTTGGCATTGCAATTGGTATGCAGGTACTTACGTATTATTGCAATGTTATTGGCCACATTATTCGAATTGAAGCATGTGGTTGCTAAAATTCAGTGCATACAATACATACGAAATCAGAACTGTCAACTTGGCAAGTTAGCTCAAATGTTGGCATTGTTGCAATAATATGTAAGTACCAGTATGCACTATAATATAAATCAAATTATTGGCTATTTGATTAAATAACTTCAAAATATATTTCTAAGAAAGAAAAAAAAATGACACCATCATTTCAACTGTAAAATGGAACAACAAATAGAAAAAAGAATTTTGTGTGCTTGAATTTTGTGGCTGCAATGACATTAAACACAAAATTTTTGGTACTTACATATTAATCTGATCACAGTCAAACTTGCACCATGTGAATCGCATCTTGATATATCATAACAATAAAAGTGAACTACTAAAACAGATTCTTGCATGTTTTATTTTAAAAAGAACAAAACAGTCAGATTTTGGTGAAAAGTGGAGCAATTTGGGTGGGGCAAATTTAGCTGCTGTGACATTGATATGCAAGTACCAAATTTCTTCTTAATAAGAACAAAAAATTACATGAAAAATGCAAATTAAATGAAACAATATAGAACATTATATAAATTTACAAATGTATAATTTTGAAATTTAATAAAGCAATTACAGTCTAAACAGAATTTAATATAGTAATTTTTAATTAGGCACTGAGAGACATATTAGCATCACTTAAGCCAAATTCGCATCCCGCATATCATATCATGATATCATAATAGCAAAAACACATTTTTATGTGTTTTATTTGAAAAAAAAAATCAATCAGTCAGATTTTCGGTGGAAAGTGGCATAATTCGTGTGGGGTAAATTTGACTGCAGTGACATTAATACTTAAATACCATCAATTATATCATTTTTTAAAATTTTAGAACGAAATAATAATTCTGGAAGTAGTTTCATACTACATCCTTTAGTACTGATTTATCAAAAAAAAATTTAACTATTCAAGAATAGAATCAATCAAGTTATTAGCATCTTTTTTATTGCTATATGATGTATGAATATGTTAAGTTGTATCTAGGTATCCCGTTAAAAATTTCTTATAATTACAAAAATGTTTATGTAAGTAGGATAAAATTAGTTTCAGGCATAAAAAGCACATCCATTTAAATAAAAATCCATTATTAATGTTTTTCTTTAAAATGTAAATATAAATTAGTTAAACAATTGTTTGCAAAACCATTTTGTGATAAGCCTTTAATTTGTTTATATATTATCATCAAAATTAATATACAGTGGTGGTCAAAATTGTAGACACTTTTGAAAATCGTCATGTTTTTATGCTTATAGAAAATGCACAAAATGCAGTCTTTTATATCATTTTGAAGAGAATTTAATACTGAATTCAACACAAAACAACTACTTGCAATGCAAAAGAATTATATTGCAATAACTATTGATATACATTAGTTACTGGTGATAGCAGTGAGTTACCAGTGATTAGTGGTGTAGCCTTTATTTTTGATGTGTAACATCTTTCCTCTTGCTTGCTGGATATTTGTTGGAGTGATTTCGTGAAAAGGGATGGATGTGTGTAACAGGAAGAGACGTAAGTGTGCACTATTTGATTTGACCAATGAGAGTGCGTGGTGGTGTACAGCGCATCGGGGTACAGCTCTAGTAGCTATCAAGCACTTGAATGCTTGACTCTAAATTCACAATCAGTCTGTAAAATCTACCCCTTAATTGCAAGAATCTCTATATTAGATCATAGAAAATAAATTGCTTACCTACTCACTAATCCTAAGACCAGTTTTAACCAGTATGCCGCGCCAATCTGGGCACATGCAGCTAAAATTCATATTAATCAAATTGAAGTTTCTCAAAGCATCATTCTCCGACAAATTTTAAAAGCTCGATGGTTCATGAGGAATAAGGACCTCAGATTCGCGAGCAAAATGACATCTATCAGACAATTTATCAAAAAATTAGCAACTAACTTCTTTAAAAAAATTGATAATTTTAATAATCCTTTGATGTTGGATATTAAAAAATATATCCCTGATCCTAATTTTAACAGACCCAATAATATTCTTTCTCGGATCCTCCCTTCAATTAAAATTCTTAATTAAATTCATTTCACTCTTCACACCCAACTTAAAAGCTTACTTTGACTTTTTCCCTGAGCCTTCGTAGCCTAATGGTTATAGTAGCTGACTTGAAATGAATTGCCCCGAGTTAGATTCCCAGGAACTAACTATTTTCAAATTTACACGTTCTTTCCTATTTTTTCAAAATGTATTTTATTTTTTTATTAGCTTTTTTAAAAAAAACTGTTCTTCTGATTTCAAATAATTCAATGTTTCTCTCATTTCTACAACGACTGAGTTCTAAGCTGCATTCCCACTGGTCAGGTCTCACCTCGCCCACCCACTGATCAAAATTTGTTTTCATTCTCAGTGCTTGCACCGTTTTTGAAGGTATTTTTCTAGCACTTAAAGCATTTTAGAAGTTTAAAATTTTAATTTTTTACTCTCATATAAGTATATTTTACTTTTTAAGCATTTTTTTTATTAACAAAGAGCAAGAGTGAATTCGTCACAGTCACTCAAAATCCTAAAGATAAGAGGTTATAGCTTGGAAGAACTACATACTCTGGTCATCCACCCAATGATACTCTAAATCACTTCACACATACCAGCAAGTCTTAGACTTCACCCAGGATAAACTTGCGATCCTTACGCTCAATTGTCAAAGGGCTTACCAAACAGATTTCAACGACGTTATTTCATAAAAATGTCCGTTACTCATGGTGTCAGAGACATAGTTAGATAGTGACGAACGTGTTTCGATACCTAACTTCAATTGGTGCGTACAGTTTAAACGACCGGGCCGCAGAGCAGCTGGTGTTGCGATCTATTGCAAACAGAAAAACTCCCATGTTGTGACTCCTCATATGAACATTACTTATCGTCAAACAAGTGGACTGGGTATTGTTAGTAACGATATTGGGGGACATATGTGTGGCAGAATGCTTATTTGAAAACGAACAAGCAGTGATTTCGGTGGTCACATACATTTCTTGAAATCAAACGGTACAAAAAATTAAACATTTCCTGCATTTTGTACTTTACCATAAACCAAGGGTGGTTAAGCTCTTTTAAAAAAAACTATCACTCACTTCAAATGATTTTGAGGGTTGATTTTAACTTTAATTTCAGTTTGCCAAAATCTGAGTCACTAATAGCTTTTTTGAATGATGAATTCAAGCTCGAACACAAATCAAAATGTTTCGACAACTAACAGTGGTAATGTTATTGACACTATTTTTCAATGGTTTTTAAATACTTTGAAATCACAAGTATATGTGTCATATTTTACTTATCATGAATCTATTGTCTCCGCTCTTCTCCAAATTGATCAAGAATAATTATTTTTGATAAAATATTGCATTACTCCTTGTGTTAATTAAATAAAATTTTCATTAAAGATATCATTATTCGGTGCTAGTTTGATATTGGGGGTAATAGCGCCAAGATGGGTGATAACATCACAATATGGCTACCTTAATATTTTTATCGCCTGTCGATGTGGTTGCCATGGGGATAACGTATATTAGAAATAACTTTTATTGGTCCTTTCCCGCTGTAACCCTATTAACTTCAGACGATTTTAATAAAAATTTCTAATTTCTGTAAAAATTTAACTATTTTCAATGTAATTTTTACATTGTTTGTGTCTTCTGTTTAATTCTGTGCAATTTTCGAATATGGATATTTCTAAAATGAGTGAGAACTAGAGTATTTTTTTCTCAGAAGAATAAGTGTTGTGTTTTTAATTATTGCTATAAATCGTTTATTTTTGTTTTATTTTACGTTTTAAAAATGTTTTTTTTTATGTTCTTTGTTCGATGCAATTCGTTGAAGGAACTTGCAGTGCAAGTTTCATATTGCAAGCTTTTCACAACTTTGTAATTTGAATTCTTAATTAATTTTAACATACATTACGTTATTTTATTCCTAATGTAATACAAAATGCAACTATTACTTTTTTAGTAATCATCTAATATTCGTTATTTATAATTGTTTCTTTTAACATTTATTTATAAATATTAATACATATTTTCTTATTTATTTATAATTAATATTGTTATTTATTTATAATTATTATAGTTATTTATTTATAATTACTATGATATTTTTATTTATAATTATTATAGTTATTTATTTATAACTAACTGTATGGCCCGGCGTTGCACAGACTTTCTGTACTTATATAAGCAAATCTTCAGTAAAATATACTTTTTAGAAATTTCTTTGTGTTATACAGGCTATTGCAGTAGTATATATTTTTCAGAGTTAAAATATACTAACACTCATATGTGCATTGGTAAAATTAATGTAAAACATGACAAATAAAAATGTTAAAAGTGTCTATTTTATGTTTAACATTTTAAACTATCCTTTTTTTTTTTTAAAAAAATAAAGATTATCAGTTTTACTATATTTTTCAAAAGTAATATATAGCTAATAATATTTTGCTAATTATTTTCATATGTGTGTAAATGAATTTCATATTCAAGAAATATTTTTATAAGTGGTATGCAAATGAAAAAATATAATACAAAAATATATTATGTTCAGTAAAACAATGAAAAAATATTTTGAAATTAAAATTACTTTTATAACTTTAGAGAATGCTTGAAATATCATAAAAGGCATAGAAAATCAGGATGGTAATTAATAATGAACCACAATATATGTGGAAATTGCTTTTATTTATTTTTTACCTTGTAGTGGATGATAGTGGGAAATATACAGTTTTTTCAAATATAACTTCATTTATTAAATTAAAAAATGACAACAAACAAAACTAATAATCCAACAGCATATACAGAAAGGAAAATAGTTTGTTATGTCCCTGTAGCGCAATGAATAAAATTGAGCTTTTTTTGCAAACATAATATATTTTAAAGAGGGTAGAGCCATTGACGAGCAGTGTATCGCAAAGTAAAAAATAATTTTTTTAATGAGTGTCATTGCAATTTCACTTCACAGAAAAGAATGATTTCATAAAAATGTATATTTGAATATAAGAGAGAAAATTAATTTGTGCTGAAAAGGTAAATAGAAATGAAAGGATGAAAATATAAATAAAAATTATAACAGAAAAGTAATAACAGTAGTATGTTTCTGTTATAGGAACCATGAGTGAAATAATCTGAAATAGATAATCCCAAAGAAAAATTTATGTCATAAACTATTTCCTTAAAATATTAATATAAATAACATACATTAGGAAGCCTTCAACTGGAAAAAAATAAAATTAGTACAAACTAAAATTTTAAAAAAATAGATAAAATAAGCCTACATTGTAATAAACCATTTAAATTAAATTTTCTGTAGCATTAAATTAATATCACATGAGGAACGGAAGTAATGCTATCTTAACATCTACATTACATTTAATATAAAATTTAGATGTAATACAATAGTAAAAAAAAATTTAGTAAGGACCAAAATAAACTATCTAAAACAGACCTACGTTGAAAAAAACCATAATGAACCTAATGAGAGAAATAATAAACTCTGTTGATAAAAAATTAACTTTTTAAACAGTACTTTTTTGCAATATTTTAATTAGAAAAATATTTGTTTTACTGTTGCAAAGAACAAACAAATGAGGAAATATAATAATAATTATAGTGATAATTGAAATATATATACATCATATATGAACATATCAGTTTAAATTTTAAAATAAATAAAATTCAGTTTTTTTTGCAGACATAATATATTTTAAAGAGGATAGAGCCAGTGCAGAGCAGTGTACCCAAAACTTAAAAATAACTTTTTAATGATTGTTCACATTGCAATTTCGCTTCAGAGAAAAGAATGATTTCAAAAAATATATATATGAATGTAAGATAGAAAATTTACATGCTAAAAAGGTAAATAGAAATGAAAGATTGAATATAAATAAAAATTATAACAGAAAATTAATAACAGTAGTATGTTTCTGAAAAGGGAACTATGAGTGAAATATAGATAAACCGAAAGAAAAAATTATGTCATAAACTATTTCCTTTAAAATATTAACATAAATAACATATATTAGAAAGCTTTCAACTGGAAACAAAAAATTAGTACAAACTAAAATTTTAAAAAAATAGATAAAATAAGCCTACATTGTAATAAACCATTTAAATTAAATTTTCTGTAGCATTAAATTAATATCACATAAGGAACGGAAGTAATGCTATCTAACATCTATATTACATTAAATATAAAATTCAGATGTAATACAAAAGTGAAAAGATTAAATTAGCAAGGACCAAAATAAAAAAAACTATCTAAAACAGACTTATGTTGAAAAAAACCTTAATGAACCTAATGAGATAAGCAATTAACATAATTATAGTGATAATGGAAATAAACATATTATATATGAACAGTATGATATGTACAAAGTATATGATCTTCATAAAACTAAATGAGGAACATATTCAATTATTTTTTGGCTTAAAACTAACTTTTGAGTCGCGGTATCACAAAATTAAGCCATAATTTTGATGAAATTACCATAACCAGTGCTGAACAAACAAAATACTCACGGAAAATTTTAAATATGAAAAATTGAAACATAAGTAAGTATTATGATTGGCAAGTATTTGGCATGGGTCCAAGAATACGTAACACACGAGACTTGTACTCTAGATTGTAGGAGTAGGCAGCATTTTCTTTATTTTTTCCAAATAGTCATTCTTGAAGAGTGTGTGACATTTCTGATATCCAAGTCTCCCTTCTTGATCTTCAGCAGCTTCAGAGATCTTTCCTTGCATCATTTGTAAGCAATTGGACCAATTATTATGTGCCAAGTTTTATACTTCTGGGTTGCTTAGTTTGGGCTGTAGAGGTGAATCACACACGCTTATCTTCTGTTTTATTAATATAGACTATTTCTGTTGTTTATTTATAGCTATTATGTTATTTATTTATAATTATGTAATACGAGTAATCTTATGCATTTCTATTTTTTTACAATTCGATGATTATTCTTTTTTACAATTACTATTAAATTATATTATATGATTATTATTTCTAAGAATTGTTATTAAATTGTACTACATGAATATTATATATAATTATGATAAAATAATTTTATAAGATTATATGCTGCATATAATACTATTATTACTACATGGTACTTTTTATTACATATTATTGATATTCGCTATTTATTGATTAATCTAGGTTATTCTCAATCTCTTCTTATATCCTTGATTTGAAATACATTTCAATGTATTTCAAAACAATTCTTTAAAATTATTGTGTATCATTAAATTACCGTTAGGACGTTATATTGGATTCCATTCCAGCAACAGCAAACGCTGCTAGGCGCGATCTCATCGCGCCAAGCAGCGCTTGGTGCAATTACCCCCAATATCAAATTAGTTCCAATTATTTGATAGAAAATTATTTCCAATCATACCCAATTCATTTTTTTCAGGATATAAGTTACTATTGCGTATTTACTAAGATAACATGTCAGATGTTACACATGATATACGACTACTAAAAGGCTCGTTTCTTTTTTTTTTGTTACAGCTTCACATCGATATTAAACTCGCATTGAAAATAGTTTTAAGCTCTTTCTTCATTATTACATGATGCCAGGAAACAATTGTAGCCTCAAATCTCTTTTATTTTATGGGTACCTCATTCGGACAAGTTTTCAAACGGTGCAACAAATTTTCAGTAGGATTGAGGTCAAGACTGTGTGTGTGTTTCCTGGCCAGGACAACAATGATATTAAGTCAAGAAGCAATGACATAAAATAAAAGTGTAGGTTGGACACCTAGAAAGAGATGTGTGCGAGAAAGTGGTCTTTCTTATGTTTAAATTGCAAGACATGTGGGTGGTTCAGTGATTACATCTGGAGACTGAAAATTTTGTTTTAGACTTCAGGAGACACATTTAATAAAAATTAAAGCAGGAAAAGACCGAAAAAGGTGCGCCACATCTGTTAATGACAGAAGAACAAAAATACTATGTCTTCAATATAGAACAATGTCATCAATGGACTTAGAAGTGATTTGAATGATGCTGATGTTTATGTCAGTTCAAAAATAATCAGGGGAAGAATAGCAGATGTTACACTAAGAGGTAAAATTCCACAAAAAAAGCCTTATCTCAATTTACATCAGTGGTAAAAAAGACTACAGTGGTCAAAGGAACACATTAATTGGACAAATATGATTAGATCATTGAGTTGTTGTCCTGGCCAGGAAACAGTATTGACCTTGATCCTATCAAAAACTTGAGGCACTGTTTGAAAACTCTTGTCCGAATGAGGTAACCAAGAAATATAAAAGAACTGATTGAGGATATAATTGTTTCCTGACATCATGTAATAACAAAAAGAAAGAGCTTAAAACTATTTTCAGTTCAATGAAACATCAATGTGAAGCCATAATAAAAAATAAAAGCTTTCCATTTATCACTGATAACTCACTACTATCATCAGTATCTATAATACATATACTAGTAATGCATATAGATAGTTATTGCAGCATAACTTTTTTTGCATTTCAAATATTTGAATTTTGTTTTTTTTCTATTGAATTCAGTATTAAATTTTGTTTAAAACGATGTAAAAGACTTTACATTTTGTGAAATGTAACATTTTATACCAGCATACAAACTTAAAGAACAATTTTAAAAAGTGTCCACAACTTTGGGCCACTACTGTATATGATCTATTTCAAGTCTTATTATTAAAGATTCTATAGGAAAATAAGAGAAAAGCTTTTACATATTTACTTACCTTCAACTGGAACAACTTTGGATTTAGAAGATCTATCAGGTTGCACAAAATCTTCTGTTTTCTTGATCACAGATGTGTAAATACATGGTGTACGATTTAAGCTCATACAAGAAGTACCATCACAAAAATTTCCCGCTTTCTTGACTTTGGTGTTTAATGTTGAAACATGATCATTATTCACATTTTGTTGATCAACACTCAATAAATCGATGGTTTCAATTTTTTTTACACTAAGGGTAAAAGTAAATCTTTTTAAATTAAGATTAGCATCGCCAAATATTATGACGTCGTTAATTTGTACTTCATACATGCGCATAGCATGAAGTAAGCGTCCGTTGAGATAAACTTTTCCAGACTTATGCAGGCTTTTCACGTAATATTTGTTGCCTCGCCTATCAAACTCGGCATGGCAAGTTAACACATCCGGATATTGTTTCAAAATTGGAAAATAATCCGAACCAATTATTGTTTGATGGCCTTTCAAAATAATGTTAAGAGGATTTGAATGTCCCCTTTCTTTTTGAAGCAAAAAATATTCCATTTGCAATGTTAATATTTTTATAAAAGAATTAGAACAACAAAGGCTATTGTCATCAAGGTTGATTTGTCGATTCGAGTAAAAAAAAAAAAACTGTGTAATCCGCAGCGGCGTATACTCGGCAGTTTTTAGGGCGAATAACCCTAAAATAGAAACTACCGATAATGAGTGTCATAAGATAAAAATTACACAATATAATTAAAAATAAAAGTAAGAAATTGTACAGAAAAAAAAGTTATTATGAAACTTCTCTTTAAATAAATATAATATTTTTTACGATAATCTCAATAAAACAAAACAAAAATTCTCTGCTACTGCCATCTATGTTTTCAGTTGTTGAACAAAACATTACACGTGGAAAAAAACTTTTTTTAATTTAAATTTAGCAAGTTAACAGCAAAAAATTAAGATCGAGACTGCTTTTCCATTGTCTTTCTTTTAAAATCCATTTATTTATTTCCTCCTCTAATTCTGGCCAGTGAAGTTTCCCACGACTATAGGCTCTTTAACATCGATCCCAATTTTCAAAGTTGGTCTTGTTTCTTCACCACAAACGAATATTCCATTCGCCAGGGTTGAAAACTCTTGCAGCTTCTCTATAACTTTTTCTTCAACTTGAAGTTTGCAGTGTAACTTAACGCTTTCGCTTCAACATGATGAAAACTTTCAAAGGACATAATACAGTCGGTCGAAAAAATAGTTGAGCGCCGTGACCCTTTCAACAAATGATTGGAAATGGAAAACGATCTTTTTTGAATTGAAAACCATCTCATTTGAATCCATCTCGTTTGAAACGAAAACCATGTCAACACCGTATTTTTGTTGTTTTACTCCCACCTTTTCTTTCAAATGGCTCCTTTTACACGACTATTGTAAATTTTCCCGTAATTTTTTACCCCATTTTTGAGTTTAAGGTTTCAATCCAAAAGGGAAATTAAAACGGCTCTTTTGTATGACTATTGTCCATTTTTCACGTGGCTTGCCTTGTCACGAGTTCGAGCCCAGTACCACTAAAGACCAGCCGTGTAGGGCAGCGATGCACGTTAAATCTGTCGAGAGCGGAAACGTCCTCCCATTGGTATGGGGTGGTAGTTACGAGAGGAGGGTGCCAGTTCAGGTGTCCTCCACGTCACTTGAACATGCTTCAAAATTGCGTGGTTGGTCGCCAAAAGCCCTAGTGTAGCTGAAGAGTGCGACGTTAATATTCAATCAATCAAGTCCATTTTTCAACTAATTTTTATCCCAAAGTTGTATGTAGGGTCTCGATTCAATTATCAAAATAAAGTTAAATAAGTTAATTAACTTCAAAATAAAGTTAAGTGTCAGCGATATAGAGACAAGAGAAAACGTCATATAACAATTCGCAAATTTCTCACCATCAAACAATAACAGTTGAAGAGGAGATAACTAAACGTCGTAAAGAAAATATTTTAATGGAAGAAGAAATACAGGTAATAGAATCAAGATTTATCACAAAAGAAGAAGCTCAATCAGTATGCCCTGAAAGAATGACTTATATTTGCAAACGCCGCGGTAAAAGAGTACAACCATTCTATTTTAAACAAAGATGAAAATAAAACAATATCTTTGGCATCTGATGTTTTCGTAGGGTGTCATAATGCTGAGCAAGAAAATTTTGTTAGGCAGAAGTTGCATAAAATGAGAGCTGATGACACTTGTGGATTGCCTTACGAATTAATTTTAGTTCTCAACCGACCTTACATGATAACAGATGTTGCAGACGGATTATTAAATGACACTGCTGGAAAATTGTGTTTCGTAGAGATGAAAATCAGGACATGAGAATTTGGATGAAATTTCCAAAACTAAGTGGACAAAAACGAGCTACAAAATCGAGGAATCTTAGTGTCCACCTTAATCTTGACGATGAGGCTGTGCCAGTCACTTCTCAGACATCATCCATACCACTCAATAACAATAAAACTATAATAGCGAAACGAAAACATTTTCCACTTATTTCTGCTTTGGAAATGACTATTCACAAATCACAGGGAGGTATTTATGATGCTATTGTCTGCGAATACGATCGCAAACATCCTAGAGAATTAGTATACGTAGCTTTAACAACTGTAAAGAGGATTCAAGGTTTATTTTTGGTTACTCAAGAAAATATTAGCAGCAGCTTGAAATTTTGGATTGGTAGAACAGGAACACCTCTAAATGCGTCAGAAACAGATAAACATCATAAAAGATAATTAAGTCTTGGAGAGGATCTAACATTAAACTGAAAAGGTTACAAAACAATACACTACAAACGGTCACCAAAACTTTTCTAGAATTCATCTCCAACAAGAAAGGATTATCGATATTTTCATTCAATTGTCAAAGTTTGCATGCGCATGCTGCTGACCTAAAAAATGATGCTATCGTAAAAAAGTCAAATGTTCTGCTTTTGTCAGAAATTCGTATGAAAAACGAAGAACCACTCGATGTTCCGAATTTCAACTTTTTTTTGCAAGTTATAAAATACCCGATGTTCCAGCAGCAGGCATAGCTATTTATTACAATACTCAAGATACGTCACACTTCATTACTTCACATATGGACATACATACTAAATTAACTAGAAGCATTGGTGTTAATGTTTCTGATATAGGCGTAATATGCGTTGCTATTCCGAGAATGGGCAATACGTATTAATGGTTGCCGTTTATATTTCGCCTGAAAAATCTATGAGACAGATACACAATTTTTATTCGAAAATTTGATGATTTATACAAAAAGTTTCTGAAATACTCGAAAAAAGATTTGGCGAAAAATATGATAATGTACCGATGATTTTAAGTGGAGACTTCAATATTAACTTTGCAGATGATAAAAATCTACGACTAATTGGTATTCTAAATGAAACACTTAATTTAAATATGTCCAATGATCGAAAACTCAGTGCTACAAAATTTAAAACGACGATTGGTGAGGTTTTTACACGATACTTAGATAAACTTAAATCAAACATTTTCCTTTCTTTAGTTACCATAAGCCTATTGTATCTTTTTTAGAACAAAATGAAATTGAAAGTACAAAAAAACTAAGCATTGTTGAAATTAATGAGGACAATGATGCAAACTATTATAATAATGTTAAAAATCAAGTACATTGAAATTTAAGTAAATACAAATACTAACCATAAATAATATGATTGTATATTAATTGTTATTACGATTGTATTGTATTTATATTTTGTCATGAAATAAAAAGCCATATAAGCATGCGTATATTTGTTGCTCGGAGTGTCAAATGTGAAAACCAGATTGATGTTGATAATTTTAATTCAAACATTATGAAATTTCAAATTTTAATACTAATTCTAAGTTTTCACTTCTATCGGCAGTCTCTATAACTGCCAATTTTTTTTAATTGCCTCTTTATATTGATCTATTGCTGATATACTTTAAAGTTTTATTTAAGATATATTCTAAGTGTGTGGGGGGAATAGGGTTCCACTAAAATAATTTCTAGATCAAGAGGCTCCACAAAAACTCCTAGTTCTAAAGGTTCCGTGAATAGAAAAAGTTTGAAAACCACTGCCTTACAGTTCAGAAGAAATTTTATAGAAGTAAACTAACAATTGCTTTATGCAAGAGACTTGATGTAATTTCCCAGTTAAAAGTAACCTTCAAAGTCTAAAAGTATTAAATTGATGTTTTATTAACTTCTAATTTAATAAAAACCAAATATTTTCACACTGTCAATAGCAACTAAAAATTTAGTTTGGTGTATTCGTCTCTTTAAATTTACCCCCCAGAAATGAATAAGAACCACGACAAAACTCCTTGAAACTGACCGTATTTCTGGCACATTAGAGTATTCGATTTTCAGGGAATTCTGCATGTGTGATGTATTATACATAAATACAAAACATTGAACCCTTTATCTACCGACGGTACTTATAAGTACCACTCACTTTAAAATTATATAGAATAACCATTTTTACAAATACTCTGACGATATATAGCAGGAATTCTTTTAAATCCACTCTTTCAAGATATATTGCAGCACGGGCTCTATGTTGAATATTTTGGTGGGGAAGACGAATAGTTTTTTAGCAGAAGTTGCGTTTTCAGTGAATTGCGAAGATTGTTAACTTGTTCTGAAAAAATATAGTTAATGTCAAAAGGTAAGTATCTATTTTTGTATGCTAATGAAGACCTTAGAACACGATTTGACTATTTATTTTTAGTGAACAATGTGTATAATTAATTTTACAGTTGAATATCTTTAATTAATTAGTTCTAACGGATTAAATTTCCTAAAGTTGAGTATTTTGTTTATATACAACACGATAGAAAAGTATTTAAAGAGAATCAAACCAGTCAACTATATCAATGAGATGAAACTGAAAGATTTCTTGGCTAAAATATTTCGCAAAAAATTCGTCCTCAATTATTTCCTCCGTCATGACGGAACTTTATCAGAGGCAACTAGGCATCCCATCCGTGGAAACTTCTCTAGTAACGCTCTGATGCACAAGAAATGAGTTCCACAGCCAATATCCATGACCGTATCATCAGACAGGTCTTCCCAATTCAATTCCGTTTGGCATCTCGTAATGAATTCACAAGCTCGTTCCAGAAGTTGTTCGTTCTGAGCCCTCGCTTGAGCCATTTCGGATTTTTGGAACCTGATAAAGCAACAATATTTTTAGAAACATTCTTTCCAATGGACTAAACCTTTCTTCATATAAGAGTTCGGTTTCTTATTTGTACTTTAATGAGTATTCAAGGACGTGTTTCTTGAGGCCCTGCGCCCCAAACAGCAAACGTTTTTTTTTTGGCCCTGACCTACACAATTTCACGAGAGCCAATGCCTATAACTTACGAATAAAAATCGATGCATTGTGTATTTAAATTGACTATAATTTACTAATACACTTTCTAGATCACTTAACAGTTTAAGGCAGTGGTTCTCAAACTATACGGCGTGCGAGCATATCGAAAATAAATGGTTTTAAAAAAAAGCAAAACAAAGTACATTGACACATTTATATTGATATAATTTACTTATCAAATGCATTGTACAGTACTGATACATTTATAACTAATTTATCAATACTAACAAGGGGAGGGTACGACTAAGGAAATTAATTTGAGGTGGAGACTTGATGTAATAGTAGTAGTCCTTTAGGGTGTTTAACCCTCAATGCAATTCCGCCGAAGTGCCAGTCAATTCGGAGAAATAACCTTCGAAATTCATGAATAGCTTTTATGCAATTAAATTTTAATTTCCTGCAACAACGCAGTGGTTAGGTTGGCAAGACGCCTGCCTTCAATGCCGGCGGATATAGTCCGAATCACGTGATCGACATTTTTTTTCAATTCCTTTAATTATGTTCTAAAATTAAATAAATTTATTTATGAAAGGTTTATTAAATATATTAAATGATATTTTATGTAATTATTTTGTATTTTATAAAGTAAAAAAAATACTGTAATTTTTCATATTTATATTATGTGTTTAATGTGTGTGTGTGAGTATATTTTTATATAAATAAATATTTAAAATAAAATATACAATAAATATGAAATGATATTTTATATAAAAATTATTTACAAATAGTTTTATAATGTGAAATACAATATACTATAAATAAAATATATATAATATAAAGCCTTTCATTTTGTATGGCTCTAGAGTTTGGGGCGAGGCACTTAAAAGAAAGATGAATTCTAAGTATCTGCGACGCATACAAAGGATACTTTTACGAGTCATATGTGGTTATCGCACAATAAGTTACGACTCAGTTTATGCTATTTCTGGCTTCCCTCCAATCGACATTACTATTCTTCATAATATTGCTTTTAGAGAAAATCTCTCTGCTTCTTCCATCTCTAATTATGATTGTATTCTATCTCCATTTTTTATCCCTCATCCTTCAGAGAGGAATGCCATCAATACTGTTCAATTTAGTGACAAGAGCACAGAAGATTTCCCTGTTATTTGCTATACTGATGGCAGTAAAATTGATGGAAGAGTTGGTTTCGCATTTGTTGTGTTCAGGAGTGGTGTTGAATCCGAGAACTTTCAATTTAGAATTCGTGATGAATGCACAGTTTTTGTAGCTGAACTTTTATGTTTAAATTTCGCCGTTAAATGGATCACTGAGCAAAATAGTGTCATCTCAGAATACCTCATCTAAACTGACTCTCTTTCCTCCTTGGATTCTCTTAAAAATGTATTTCTTCATCTAACAATATAATCGTCGAGATCCAGAAGCAACTTAAAAGCATAAGAGATAAAAACATCTCAATAGATTTTGCATTTGTTCGCGGGCACACCGGCGTTCTTGGAAATGAGCGAGCCGATTGGCTTGCAAAAGCTGCAACCAAGCGCAAAATTGACATTGACGTTAATATTCCTAAATCGTTTTACAAGAAGATCACGAATGAAAGAATGATGAAGTCTTGGAACCAAGAATATCTAATAATATTTAATCAATCAATCAATCCTTCTACATGGTGGGTTCTCATTGGTACCAGGATTCGAACCAACGACTGAACAAGGTGGTCACTACTCGACTATCAAAGTTACTGAAGTCTCGTTGAAATAAAGAATTACACACACACAGAATCTAAGTGGATTAGATAATTGATTTTTTAATTAACACCTAATTTTGAAGCAAAAGTTAGGATGGTGGACAAGAATTTTTTTAGTTGAGCCATGGTCACACTAGGGATATAAATGTCAATATATTGATTTTAATCCCGGATGAGTTTTAATGTGCATCAGCCCAGTGGCGTAACGGAGAACATTTGGGCCCCCCTGCAAAATCAGATTTTGTGCCCCCACGTTGAATTATACAAAGGGTAGGCACTTGCGTCAGTCAGGCTTTGGGCTTCTTAGAACCCTGGCCCCCCCGCGATGCGGTAGTTTCGGGGGTGTACGTTACGCTACTGCATCAGCCCTTCTACACTCCTGGTCTTTAGTAATACCAGGACTCAAACCCACGATTCAACAAAAACAAAGCCGGCCACGAAATCGCCTCTATGACCTCTCAACAACCATACACCTACCCGAGCCGATGACCATGACCACGACCGCTCAAAGAAAATTCAAAAACCAAAACACAAAAAAAACTCCTTTTACATATTAACACGTCATAATCTGCTTTTATTAAATGCATATATTTTATGTGATTATTAACGTCGCACTGTTCAGCTACACGAGGGCTTTTGGCGAAGGACCGCGTAATTTTGAACCATGGTCAAGTGACGTGGACGACACCTGAGCTGGCACCACCTCTCCTAACTACCACACCAACGAAAGGACGTTTCAGCTCTCGACAGATATAACGTGCATCGCTGCCCTACACGGCGGGTCTTTAGTGGTACTGGGCTTGAACTCGTGACAAGGCAAGCCACGGTCCGATACCTATACCACTCGGCTGCCGCGGCCATATTTTATGTGAAAGTAATTTTTTTATTGTGCTTCTAATGTATTTTTAACTTCATTCATTCTGCATACATAAGTAAGTAGATTTTAATGATTTATGTTTGCTATTTAATAAAGAAATGTGTGTGTGAAGTGTATATTACATATTTTGTACTAGGAAGCAAGGTTTATAAGAAGAAACTATTCAATATAATTTATTACAAATATATCCTCATTGACATTTTTTCTTAGAAATAAAAAAAATATTCGGAGAGAGAGTACAAATAATTTTAAGTGAAAGCTTAATATTTATCTTAAATGCGCAGAATGACAGTCTTGAAGGACTTTATAAAGGGTGTTTTTTTAGAGGTATAGAACTTTAAATTGCAATAAAACAACGATGTATTATTCCATTGACATGAATTTTTTTTATTCGAAAGATAATCTTGTGGCATTACATTTTAAATATGATTTCTGGCATAGGACTGCCACGGCTGTCTCGGATGTAATCCAATCTGGACTCCAATTTTCGATGACTTTTTCCAACATTTGTGGCCGTTTATCGGCAATAACACGGCGAATGTTGTCTTCCAAATGGTCAAGCGTTTGTGGCTTATCCGCATAGACCAATGACTTTACAAAGCCCCACAGAAAATAGTCTAGCGGTGTTAAATCACAAGATCTTGGAGGCCAATTCACAGGTCCAAAACGTGAAATTAGGTGGTCACCAAACGTGTCTTTCAATAAATCGATTGTGGCACGAGCTGTGTTACATGTTGCGCCGTCTTGTTGGAACCACAGCTCCTGGACATCATGATTGTTCAATTCAGGAATGAAAAAGTTAGTAATCATGGCTCTATACCTATCGCCATTGACTGTAACGTTGTGATCTTCATCGTTTTTGAAGTACGGACCAATGATTCCACCAGCCCATAAAGCGCACCAAACAGTCAGTTTTTCTGGATGTAACGGTGTTTCAACATACACTTGTGGATTAGTTTCACTCCAAATGCGGCAGTTTTGTTTGTTGACGTAGCCATTCAACCAGAAGTGCGCTTCATCGCTAAACAAAATTTACTTATGAAAATCGCGAACAACGGCAATCTCGTTTTGGGCCCATTCGACGAATTTACGCCTTGCTTGATGATCGTTTTGATGAATTGCCAAACCAAACTGAGAATAAATCACTTGACAGCTGTTAAATCGGTCGCCATCTTGGAAAGTAATGCCAACTTAAACTTCTATACCTGGAAAAAAACACTCTTTATTAATACGGAAAATTCATTTCCACAATTCTTCCATGTCATAAGAGAATCTACATCTCTAAGAGATCTACAAAGTGAATTTAAAAGGTTATCACACAAAAATAGACTTAAAACAATCACAGACATCTTCACAAACTTCATTTCAACAAAAAAAGAGAATATCTGCCACAGGGAAACGATGGAATTAGGACTTTCGTCAAATCCCTGTGAAGGAGAGGATCAATTCACGCAAGATGTTAAAATAACTTCCCTTTAATGTCTTTCCCCTGCTGTAAATAAGTGAATTAGTTAAATCCCGGAACTGTTTTAGTGAAATTATGAAATGAAAAAAATATGCCACTTTTTTGGTGCTAGAGGATTGATATTTGGGGGATCGTAATAACTTTTTTTATGGTTAAGATCTGCTGGGACGCATTCCCCCTCCCCCTCTACAGGTGTTTGGCCAATATCTCGACACCCGAGCCTCACATTCCATTTGAACCTGCCTCAATCGATCCCTCTCTAACTGCTCTTCCAGTTATTATAATTTCATGCTCACAGAGCTATTCCTTACATAGTTTTTTTAGTTGTGTTTTAAACTTTTAAAATTTATTTCAATCCACAATATCTTGGCTCCTGTTTGAGTCTCGGACTTGAGATTTGAACCTACTGTTCCACTTGTCGGGACCCATCCAGTCATATACTTGACTCCCATTGTGTAGGCATGTGGAGGGCTTGAGCACTAAAATTTCATACTCCCATGTTAATCCAATGGGGTCTGAAAATATTTTACCCCCTAAGGAATTGAGCTTGGGACTTGATTTTTGGAGGTCCGCCATATTTTCGTGTATGCGCGAGCTTTACGTGGAATTGGCCCCCGCCGGTGCTCAACTCCTACAGGACTTCCCCATTTATAACTCGAATCCTATGCTATCTTGGTCGACCGCACCGGCTGGAATCGATTGTTCTCCCTATGAACTCTTCAAATACGTAATTTTATCCTAATAGCCCCATTCCTTCCCCCCATTTTACGTTTTTAAACAATTTTAAAATTTTAAAAATTTTAAAATTCCCCATAGCTCCAAGGATTTTTTACCTGTAGGGTTCTGAAGTACCATACAGGTGCCTCCCTCTTCCCCTAGGTAGCATTTTGCCAATATTTTAAAATAACGTCTCTTCAATGTCATTTCCATGATGAAAATAAGTGATTTTATCAAACCCTGAACTGTTTCAGTGAAAAGATGAAATGCACTAGTCAGGATTTGCATTGGCAAAATGTTGTCCAAGGGAAGGGGGAGACACCTGGGACGTCGAGTCCTTGTACTTCCGAACTATACAGGTCAAAAATCCTCAGAGCTATGGGGAATTAAAAATTTCTTAAATTTTAAAATTGTTTAAAAATGTAAAATGGGGGGGGCAGGAATGGGGTTATAGGAATAAAATTACATATTTGAAGAGTTCATAAGGAGAACAATCGAATCCAGCCGGTACGGTCGATCAAGGTAGCATAGGATTCGAGTTATTAATGGGGAAGTCCTGGAGGGGCCAATTTCACGTAAAGATCGCGCATACACGAAAATATGGCGGACCTCCAAAAATCAAGTCCAAGCTCAATTCCTTAGGGGGCTGAAATTTTTTCAGACCCCATTGGATTAACATGGGAGTATGATATTTTAGCGCTCAAGCCCTCCCCATGCCTACACAATGGGAGTCAAGTATACGACTGGATGGAACTCAACGAGTGGAACAGTTGACTCAAATCTCATGTCCAAGACTCAAACAGAAGCCAAGATATTGGGGATTTAAAAAATTTTAAAAGTTTAAAAAAATTTAAAACACCGTTAAAAAAACTATGTAAGGAATATCCCTATGAACATGAAATTATAATAACTGGAAGAGCAGTTAGAGAGGGATCGAATGAGCCAGGTTCGAATGGACTGTGAGGCTCGGGTGTCGAGATATCGGCTGAAAAGCTGTAGAGGGGGAGGGGGAATGCGTCCCAGCAGATCCTAACCATAACCAAAGTTTTTACAATCCCCCAAATATCAATCCCCTAGAACCAAAAAAGTGGCATATTTTTTTCATTCCATCATTTCACTAAAACAGTTCCGGCATTTAACTAATTCACTTACTTACAATAGGGAAAAGACATCAAAGGGACGTTATTTCAACATCTTGCGTGAATTGATCATCTCCTTTAGGGATTTGACGAAAGCCCTAATTTCATCGTTTTCCTGCGACCTATCAATATATTCCGTGACTTGTCAAAGTTTACGTGCACATGCTTTCGACCTCGATAACAGTGTTATGCAACATTTAACTTTTAATTCTTTTAACAGAAACTTGAATAAATGATGAAGAAATCATAGATGTTCCAAATTTTCATTTTATTGCTAAGTTCCAAAGACAAAATCACAGAGCTAGTGCAGTTGCTATATTTAAAAATAAGGGTGATACGATAGCTTATGTCACTTCAGAAATGGATGTAGCATGAAATACTATTGAATTATTTAGGTTTAATAAGTCATATTGTGAAGGCCTCACCCCTGAGGACGCTTCCTCGTTTTTTTATCGACCTAAATCTGTAGGAGGTAAAGATGGATGTGTGTGTGACCAAGACTAACCATGATAAGTCTAATGTATTATTACCAAAGATAATATTCCAGAACAAACAATCTCTGAAGGGAACCTTTGGAGTGATATAAAGAAAGCTTGAACCTTTATGTGAATAAGCGTACGAAATCCGAATAGTTTAACTTGAATCAATGCTACCTTAATAATCCTAACTTCCCTATAATTTATTCAGTAGTTAAAAGCCGCAATTTAGTCACGCGGGGTAATTCTGATTTCTTACCATATCAGCACTGCTTTCAGCGACTCCGCTCATTTTCCTTTCAATCCACGATTATTAAATCTTTATATACACTAGCTAATCTGCATATCATGGTTTCTTCTTGAAAGGGTTGACTGTGAAATAACGCAATTGCTGGCCCAAAGCTTCATCAAGAGGATTATTAGTAGAAAGTCTCGTAAAGTCCCGTCACTTGCCCCCTCCAAGAAGAAAACGTGATTTATTTGAGAGTCTTAATGACCCGATAGAAATTCCGTTGAAAAAATTTGCGCTTAAAAACTCACAAGAAATCTTTAACTCGATATTAACAATAACTTATACACAGCAATACACTACATTAAGAATAGTCGGTACCCCCTATTCCAACAATGTTAAATATAGCTTTTTTAGGAATCTGTTTCTCAGAAACTGTTAAATATAATAACTTCAAATTTTGTCTGTATATTTTTTAGGCTTTTTTATTTATGCAATGGTAAAATGTTTCAAATATATTGTTTACTTTTTTCAAAAAATTTCAACGTAAAAGTATCACTATGAAATTTTTGAAAATTGTTATTTTTTTTTTTACGATAACTGCTTTTCAGCAAAATAATTTGGGAAAATCTCCAAAAAAGTAATTCCAGTATATAAAGTTACATATTATTCATGTGCAGTAAAAATTGCACGTGTATTCATTCTGTAGATTCTAAGAATAAGGTACACGCGTAATCTGAAAACAATCATTTTGAGAAAATTGCATTTTTAATGTAAAAATGCACTTTATCACAGAAATAATGAATTACAACATGTATTTGCTCTATTTTATTAAATATTAGCTTATTCTCTATTACTTTTAAGACATTTTTGTTTTTTCGTTTACTAAGCTTTCTCAGAAAATACATATATAGCATTTTTTACTTTTAAGTTATCGAGGTTTTTTGTAGTGGTTGCATTATTTTACTCAAATTCTGTATCAATTTTTGAAGAATTTTCAGTTCTGATATATTAGTTTCATCAAATTTGATTATAAAGCATCATAAATACCTTGTGACAATTTGTCAATACATTAAAATATGTCTTTGGTAATATATGATTATAGGATATTTTTTCGAAAAGTTTCATTAGTGTTTTATATATTTAAGTGTAAACACAATTTTTTACACACACACACACATCAGAATTAAAAATTTTCTTTAAATATTAGATAAATGGTACACAGAACAACAAGAAATATGTTTCTATGTTTTTGAACATGAAATTTATGTATTTTTATGTATGTAACAAGCTACGTGCAACGAAAAAAGGCATTGCATTTTGAGATATTTATATACCTTTTACTAAGAAACTATTGAACACACCAAAGCTTAAAAAATCGTATAAATACACAATATATATGAAATATGTAGTAAAAATTATGTAAATATATAGAAATATATAGTAAAAAAATAAATACATAGAATGTGTGTGTGTAAGGACCAATTTTCAAAATATTCTCCTTTTGTAAAAAATGCTTATATTATAATAATATTTTGCCTGTATATAGCTCAGACCTCTGTACAGATGCTCAACTAGAATTTTGAAATATATAACTTAGAAGTGGGTTTATATATATCCATGGTTTACGACAACAGAGGAGAGAAATTTTAAGAAGAAAAAGCCGATAATTATTTCAAATGGTTGTAACTCTGAAAATAAAGTGAATTTTTCAAAAAAAATAGTTCAGACTCTTTAGAGAAGTCTTTACTTCATATAAGCAAAGTATTATTATTTTAGAAGCATTTTTTATAAAAGGAGACCATTTTGAAAAAAATGTTATTCTAAGTTACTTTTTTGCCGAAATATTGTATTTAAAATTTTTTTTTATCAAACTGTCCTTAAAACAATTTTATACATGTATTCTAATCTAAGTGGCACTAAATATCATGAAAATTATCCATTTTTGCGCCTTTTTAATATCACGGTTCCGAACGTAGTCGGATACCTTAACTGGGGATTAAAAGTTACGCGATTAACTCCCCAATGTCAATAAGTACATCCGTCGCAAACTCTGTCAAGTTCTTGTAGTGCGTTCCAAAGCCTTTGGAATAATTTTATGGATAGTAGCGCAATAAAAAGATCTTACTTCCAAAAGACGAGTATATACGTCCGGGTTAATAAATGCTTTGGCTGAGTGAGATGTTTATATACACCGGTGGCACTTAAAAGGTTAAAGCCGTATTGTGTTGTCCAAGTATAGTAGTTAGCGACGCTGTCTGCGGTGCCGTAGGGCCTGGGTTTGAATCCCGGAGAAGACATGGGTGTTTGTAAATGTCTAGTGCATTTGTGGCATGGGGGTTCTCTAAATGGCCGTCGAGCCGCTAGTCCTCTCGTGAGGTTTGGGGAAGAGAGATGGGAGGCCTCTGGTCACCCCTAAGGTTTTCTCCCTCTAAATTGGGGTGGGATCGAGCAAAATCGTACTGTCACCTGCATGGTGCTTAAGGCTAACGGCGGGCGTAAAAATATTGCCTTTAGCCGCGATGAATTTCGTGGGCATCGATCTGACTCCGTCAGGCTCTAGTGGCATTAGTCAAAACAACAGCAACAACCAGTCGTATTGTAGCTTTAGCGTCAAAGTATAGTATTATTGAATTAAATACATTGTTATTGTATGGAAGGGGAGCACGGTGAAAATTATGACTGAGTGTTGGGTAGCAAATATTGAAACTTTGAGGAGCTTGACTTATATATGTATATAGATATATGGTTCTAAGAAAGAAGCAAGTTCAAAACATAAATAATAATTTTAAGAAGAATAAAATCATTCCAGTTGAGTAAAATGGGTCATTTAAAAATGAGATTTGATTCTATGTGTGCATGTGAAATTTAATTACTTATTACTGAAAAATCTTTTGTTTTTTTTTATTAAAAAAGTGACGCAACTGCTTATTTTATTTTTTTCTTTTTGCTTATTCATAATGATATCATAATGATTTTACATCCTAACATATTGATATTTGTTTCTAAAAACAAACTTCAACATGTTATAATTATCATTTTTTGAAATAAATAATATTAGAATTATAAAGATCAAAGGGCAATTATATGAAACTAGAATTAATGTTAGCACTCGTTTCTTATAAGAATTAAATAAAAGAGCGTAAGAGCATGGCTTGAAGCGTATCTGGTTTGCAATGGATGGATATCGATTTCGGATTTCGTAATTCCAAACCAATTTTTTTGAAGTGATAACTTCTATTGGCGCATTTTGCCGGAGAGTGAACTTGAATGAACGTCACGCTCGGGTATGTAACGCTCCTTCGGCTTTTTCCGTTTCAAGTCGGAAATCCTGCTCGTACAAGGTCGTCCACACCGCTAAAATGAGCCCCGCCACTCTGAAAAGTGGTAGTTTGTCCCCCTACGGTGTAAAAGTAAAGTTCCTTGCTTCGATCTAATTGGCGTCCCCACCCCCTTCACCACCTCTTTCAACGAAAATGATCATAGTCGAAGCATGAAAATGAAACATGTAATATTTTTTTAAAAAATAGGCTTAGTGAGAGAGAGAGAGAGAAATCCTTTACTAAAATTAAACAAAATGCAGAAAAAGGACAAATTTTTATAGAACTAAGTAAATAGTATAATTATCGTTAGCAATATCGCAATGAATTTAAGAATAAAAACCTATTTTTGTAAGCGAATCAGAATAGCAATGGACAAATAGTTCTATTAATCCCATGACTTAAAAATACTTTGAGTCTAAAAAGAAAATTAAAACAAATAAATTTAAAATAACAAAGCTAAGTATACAGATATAAAGAAAAAGTTACATTAAATAATTTAAACACAAGAAAACAAATTATAATTAACTAGACATACCTTGCAGCAGCACCGGATGCATTTGCACAAAACTACTATACAATGACAAAAGAGCTAGTATAAGCTAATGTGATATAAATCTTCTGATTAAATCCCTTTTTAAAGTTTTGACCTAGATTCCTCTCTTCCCAATTAATTACTTGTCTTACTATCCATTTGCTTAAATTAATTCATGAATAGAATTGAATATTGTTAAATTACAACAAAATTCATAAAGCCGGATCGGGTCTTCTGAACAAATTACATATGATTTTTAGTGGGAATTTTAAAGTGGATTTTTCTAAAGACAAATCAAAGTCCTTAGTTGATTTTTTTAAATTCAAAATTCAATTTAATTATCTCAAATGATTCAAATGAAAGCACGAGGAAGTACGGAACAACGCTTGACGGAGTTTTTATAGATATTTAAGAGCTCACAGGACCCTTAACACATATACGTGCACTCGAAATAAACATCCTTCTTCAAACCAATGTAACTTAGCAATAAAACAAAATAATAATTTGAAATTTTTACCACATGATAATCATACATATTTAGAATATTTAAAAAAATTTCAGAAAATTTGAGAAAAAATTTAAAAGGTTATAAAAAATAAAGATTGGACAATTTTTCAAATATATATGTATGAAAATCAGTATTTTACACCGCGCCGGATTCTAAAGTACAAAATTTCTTAAATTTTTTACAAAATTAACTTTACTTGGTATAACGAAAATTTTAAAATTTTAAGAAAAAAAATTAATTAAAATGGAGGATTGGTGTTCCGCCGCATTGTTAGCCATCCCGGCCCGTGCTTTCCGTTCGGCTCTCCGCGTGTTAGTGGAATCTTTTTCATCGCTTCGAATTTTAGATTTTTTCGGAAATTCGTGTTGATTCTATGTTGTAAGCTTTTTTGCGGTTTCCCGCATTTATGCTATTTAGCATTATTTTTTTTTAATCCATTTCCCTTTTTCGGGACTTGGATTTTTCGTCGTGTGCGCACGTGCTCCCTGGATTACTCGCTTGATTACTACGCAAATTTGGATTTCTCGCTATGGACAAGAAAAACGCCTCTGCAGCTACTGGATCACAGGTTAGTGTGGTTTCATTTAGTTCTTTGAGTGCTTTTAATGTACCAACTGCCCTTGCTAGGTTAAATGAATTACATACTTCACAAGATTGTAACGACTTTTGCGAAATGCTAGAGGAGTTAATTTTTAAGTCTTGTAACAATAATGAGTCTGCTCTAGGGTTAGAGGAACTTAAAATAATAAATAATGTTTCCTGGCTTTGTATTAAAGGCGCCAGGAAAACAAATACCTTACTCGTTAAAGAGCACCAAGAAGCGATCAAGGCAATGGTTGCCAAGCAACCCCCGACGCCTAGTAGATCGAGTAGTGAAATTGATGTCAGCAAGGAATTCACTACCCCAGTCAAGTGCAAGCGCACTTTTAAGTCGCCTAATAAAGGCACAGCCAAGAAAGCTAAGCCGAGCGAGGAAGTTATTGCCTTGAGCAACTCCTTCTCTGCGATTGCCCCAATAGAAGCAGATGTTACGGACCTCAATGAGGACAATGTTGTAGACACTGCTCCGGGCACTGAGGAAGAAGATAGCACCCCCCAGGCACCTGTAGAGGACCCCTGTAATATAGATATGATTGATGAAGAACAGGAAAGTCCAGATGAGTCTCCGTTAGCGGTTGACGCTGGTGGGCATACTTCCTCGTCCACAAAGGACACCCAGCCAAAAAAACGTACCCCGCCAATTGTTATTGATGAGCAATATAACACCCGTGGATTGCTCTTAGAAATTAGTGAAGTCGTAGGCAAAAGTTATGGGCAAGATCGTCGGCGGAAAAGCTTAAAGTTTTCCCCGAAGATGCTAATGCCCATAGGAAAATTCAAAATTTTATTTCTGTTAAGAAACTAAAATCCCATACATACGAAATGGCGGGCGAAAAGCAGCTCAAAACTGTCATCCGGGGCCTACCCAGTGATTTTGATGTTGATGAGATCATCCAAGAACTGGGTACTCATAACATCACCCCAGAGCACGTTTCGGTCATGAGAAACCGCAAACAAAACAAGAATATGCCTTTGTTTTTGGTAGTGTCGAGGAAATGCCCAGCTAACCAAGCAATTTTTCAAGTAACATCCATAGGGTACTATAAAATCAAAGTAGAACCCCTTGATAAAAATTCCATGCCAGCCCAATGTTACAGGTGCCAGCTTTTCTACCATCATTCTCGCTTCTGTAACAGGGAGCCAAAATGCTTGAAATGCAGTCAAAGTCATTTGACGAGAGACTGCAAAAAAACCCGATGCCCCGGCAAAGTGCGCTAATTGTGGTGGTCCCCACCCGGCGAACTTTCAGGGTGTGAAAAAAACCAAAAACCTTAAGCCCAGCAAGCCCCCTACCAAAAATGTTTGGCATGAGCGAGCGAAAGCTTTTGAGGAAAAAAATAAAAAACTGAAAATGAAAATAAAAATGAAAAAAATCAAGAAAGTTCAAGCAAAAACAGTAGCGAATCGCTTTCTGAAACCAAGGTGCTTATGGAGCAGATGTCTACGATGATGAGCCAGTTCGGAACTATGTTCCAGAAAATCATGAACAGACTAGGCGATAATATTTAATACCTCTAACCCCAATAATTCTTCTCTTCGTGTTCTGAGCTGGAACGCTAATATATAGCGTCAAGTACAAGTTAGGAGAATTGAGGAATTTTTTGTGTGACGAAGACCCAGATATTATAGGTATCCAGGAAACTCATCTGGGTCCCGCTGATTCCTTCAAGCTTCCCAATTATATTTGTCACCGCAGTGACCGTTTATCCCACCGGGGAGGTGGTACGGCCATTTTTGTCAGAAACTCTCTCAGGCATCACGTTGTCTCTTTCAATACAAGCACATTTGAAAACACTACTGTTAGGATCGAGCTAGGAAACAACACTCACCTCACGTTGTCGTGCATTTACAAGCCTCCGAGGAATCATATTAACACGTCGGAGCTTGATGCTATTCTCAACGCCAGTCCCAAGGTCATGCTTTTTGGTGATTTTAATGCTCACCACCCATGTTGGAACCCAGGGCGCCCAAACACTCATGGAAACACTCTGTACAACTGGGCGAGTGCCCATGCCCTGGAAATCATGGCACCCCACTGCTCCCACATACTATGCAGCCCGTGGCACATGCTCTATTCTTGATATTGCTTTTTGCTAAAAATCTAATCTTGGAAGATATTAACTCTGTTAACGACTTAAGTAGCGATCATAACCCTGTTTTAATTGATCTAGCTCTTAATAATTCCTTACCTAAAAATCTCCGTACCCTCAAGTCTACTAATTGGATTAAATTTCAAGAAATAGTTTTTAACTCTATTCCTGGTAACCCTATCATTGATACTAACAATATTGATAATGCAATTAACAACTTCACTGGCATGATCACTAGTGCTATTTCCGCTACCACTGTCACTAAAGTTATTAGTAGCCCACACCTAAGACTTCCACACCGCATCAGGGAGTTAATTAAAATTAAAAACCGTTTTCGTAAGCAATGGCAGCTCACAAGGAACCCTCTCCTTAAGAGAGAAGTTAACTCCCTGCAGAGGCAAATTAAAACTCAAATTAGTGAGCATAGGAACAATTCTTGGCATAATTTGTTGACTAATTTACATCCCGAAGATAACTCCCTTTACAACCTCCAACGGAAGCTTGTTAAAAAGCCGACTATTATCCCCCCCGCTGGCTGGCAGGAACGGCATCCTTTATTCGGACGACGAAAAAGCCGAAGAATTTAAAAACAATCTCGAGGCTACGTTTCAAGAAAATGCGGAGCCTTACAACGACCAAATCATAGAGCTAGTAGAGTCTGAAACTTCAGATTTCCTCGCTAACTCCAGTATGCAAGTACCATCGCTCACCAGTCCAGCTGAAATCTCTAAAATTATCAGTAAATTACAAAACAAAAAAGCTTCCGGCCCAGATAATATTCCAAATTATGCCTTAAAATTATTGCCACTTAATGCTATTACACACCTCACTAAAATTATCAACACCTGCCTTAAGCATAGGTTTTTTCCTTCACTCTGGAAATCGGCTAATGTGATCATGTTACCTAAACCTAACCAAAATCATAAGCTTGCTCAAAACTATCGTCCTATAAGTTTACTATGTGCCACGGCTAAAATATATGAAAAGATAATTCTTAATAGAATCAAACAGCACTGTGATACAATCAATTGTATCCCTCCGGAGCAGTGTGGATTCAGGAACAATCACTCTACCACTCACCAACTGATTAGAGTCACAAACATAATTAATGAGGGATACACTTATAAGTTTTTCACTGTAGGGGTCTTTCTCGATGTCAAACGAGCATTTGATAAGATGTGGCATGATGGGCTCATCTATAAAATGATTAAATTAAACTTCCCTGAGTACCTAGTTAAAATTATACACAATTTTCTCAAAAACAGGTCGTTCAGAGTCAAAATTAATTTTGACTTATCGAACAAGGGCTTTCCAGAGGCAGGATGTCCTCAGGGGTCTTGTCTCTCGCCCTACCTATACAATATTTACACTTATGATTTTCCCCATCATCCCAGTGTCAGTATCTGTTTATTTGCAGACGACGCTGCGGTCCTCGCCCAAGGAGCGAACCTTAAATACACTCAATGTACACTCCAACGATACCTTCACACTCTTGAATCTTGGTTGACTGACTGGCGTATAGCGATTAATGTCGACAAAACACAAGCAATTGTTTTCAGAAAACACGGGCGCAAATTAATTCCTAAAACTTTATCATTATTCGACGAAGATATCGAGTGGGTTAACGTGGTACGTTACCTGGGCCTCTTCTTAGATAGTTCTCTAACATACAGGCAACACACCAAATATATATGTGATAAGTTCTGGGCCAAAATCCATCTCAGCATTTCGCTGATTGGAAGAAGGTCACCGCTTTCACTTAAAAACAAGATCTTGCTTTATAAGCAAGTTCTCCGCCCAGTGCTAACGTACGCCGCCCCGTTTTGGGGAGCGGCGGCCCCAACCACTATCAAAAAGTTCAAACTATGCAGAATAAGATTCTTCGTATCATGACAAATGCGCCTTGGTACATCAGGAACAGTGTTTTACATCACGATTTAAAGATAGACCCTATTGGGGATTACATCACCAAACTCTCACGGAACGTCTTTAGGACTATCGAGAATCATCCAAATCCACTAATTCAGGCACAAACAATTTTCACTATCCCCAATAGCAAACACAAATTTGCCTACAATTCGAAAAAAGGGTCTCAACCGCTTAAACCCCCGTAGCCAGCTCTCGCCTTCCCCCTCCTCTAGCAATTTTAGTCTATTTCTCATGCACTCATGAACTGTGAACCATACTAATTTGTTTTGTTCCGATTCCTTGTTCCCTTCTTTTGCAGTTCCTGCTTCCATCCGCTCTCGTCCGTGTCGTTTGTCGTTCTGAAGTGGCATGTCAATTACGGAGTGCCTGTCCCGGAACGGGACGTACCTCCTCATCAGAATTTTAGAATTAAGAGCCGAATTAATGGGATTACTTAAAATTAAATTTAAAGATATAATTAAAATGGGCAGAACAGTTCTGCTGGAACGGCGACAGAGTGAATCTGTCGGCCGAAGGAACAGTCGCACCACTTTCCTGCGATCTGATTGGCCGAGGCCGTTCGCTCGCAGAGAAGTGGGCGTGGAAATGGATTGGGTCGATCAACAACCAAAACTGCTCCAGCGAAGGAAATAGAGAAAGACCCAACTAATAATACTTTTGCAGCACTCAACACTGCAAACGAAGACGACGAGGACGTTTCCCCACCCAAATATAAAATAAAACCCATCTTTATGCGTATGATTGATTCATACAACTTAATTTTACAGGAAATTCATCGAAACTACCCGACCGCTACTAATACCCACACTAAAGGGTATATGAAAATTGAAGCGCAAAGCGCTGATGATCATAGAGAAATCACCAACTATTTAAAAGAAAAACAACTTGAGCACTACGTTATTGAACCCCATCCACAAGACCGCTAAAACTTGTCATTAAAGGACTTCCCGAAACTATTGAACCCGAAGATATTAAAAATGATTTAATATCCAAGGGAATTAATATTCTTAAAGTAGCTCAACTTAAAAAATTTATAACGAAAACCCCCCTTCCTATCTACATCATAGAGATTGCTCGCGATGATAAAGTCAATGACATTTATCAAGTGCGCAGCTGTCTCTACATGCAGATTAAGCTGGATCCATTTAGAAAATGCAACAGAATAACGCAGTGCTACAACTGTAATTTCTTCCATCACGCGAGCCAAAATTGTAGTATGAAGACACGTTGTTTGAAGTGTGGTGAAAACCACAGGACAGGCGCGTGTCAAATTAAAAAGAAAAAATTGAAAATCCGCTATGTATCAATTGTAATGCTAAAGGTCACATGGCCTCCTCTACCGAATGCCCGCTCTTTCCCAAGCCTAGAAAAGGTAAGGGAAAATCCCAAGTCGAAAATGTTAAACGACACTTCAATAATTCCCAAGTAATCCCCGGAGTTAGTTACTCCCAAGCTTTAAACCCTGAAAAAGCCAACAGATGGCAGCACCGGGAAAACCTCCTCGGCGTCAGAATCTAATGATAATAATAAAAATAATAGTAAAAACACGGAAGCACTAAATGCTATCCAAAATGACTCAAGCGAGTTTGGCTTTCTTCAAGCCATTCTCGAGATAAGAAAAATTTTTGATCTTTTTCCTTCACTTCTCACTGAAATGAAGAAATCTTTTAGTTGCAATAACCCAGCAGACAAGCTAAACTGTCTGCTAAAAGGAGTTTGCTCCTCTTTCAATAATCTAACCGTTAATGATGTATAGTTTCTTTGGGCTCTCTATTTATTCCTGGAATGCTGACGGTGTGAAATCGCGTATTGTTGAGATGCGCGATTTCGTTGATAAGCACGCCCCCGATTTGTTTTTAATTCAAGAGACACATCTGAGACCAGAGGATTCATTTAAAATTCCAAACTATAGATGCTATAGAAACGACAGGACCCACCCAGCCCCTGGCAGGGGTGGAACTGCGGTTCTTATTAAAAACTGTATTCCCCACTATCATGTCCCCACCCCGCCCCAGTTCACTGGTGTAGAGGCGACGCTTTTGATGCTCACTCCTAAAGATCACGAGCCGATTCTTATCGGTTCGACTTACATCCCACCGATAAACGATTATTTTAGAAACCTCGGTGCCGCCCTCGACACCATTTTTAATATTACCAATATGACCATTCTTGTAGGGGACTTTAATGCAAAGCATACCTCCTGGGGCTGTCCTGTTAATGACGCCCGAGGAAATAGGCTCTACAGATACGTTGTTAATAGTGGCATAGATGTAATTGCACCCCTACCCCTACTAGGTTCGGTACTGCTTCAGCTACAATAATAGATTATGCACTAATGAAAAATCTAAATTGGCCTTGTACCATTGACTCAATCTCTGAATTAAGTTCTGATCATAATCCAATTAAATTAAATTTCCCAAGAACACCCAGCTTTGAAATTCCCCCTCCCCAACTTTACACTAACTGGAATCTATTCACAAAAAATCTTGCAAACAATGATAACTTGTACCTTCCACAGGCCAACTCAACCCCAGAGATTGAGTCCCAAGTCAATGATCTCACTAGTGAGATTCTCACTGCGCATGGTAATGCATCTAAACCTATGATTCACAGGGAGCCACCATTTGTGCAGGGTGAGCTCAAACATCTGTTCCGCGAAAGAAACAGAGCCAGGAAATTATGGCAATTTACCAGATTCCCGCTTCACAAAACTGAACTAAATAGGATTCAAAATAAAATTAAAAGAAAGGTCGGTCTCTACAGACAGCAGCTTTGGGAGGAACACCTTACTTCCTTGGATGCCGAAGACGGCTCCCTCTGGGAAACCGCTCGAGCATTCAGGAAAAAGGCCACTCCGATCTCCGCCCTTAATGGCCCAAACGGCGTCGCTCTCAGTGACACAAACAAAACAGATCTTATAGCCAAATCACTTGAGAGCCAATTTCAATTAAACAACATCCAAAATCCACAAAAGATCATATCATTTCAATATTGTCGAAACATACATTACTGATCATACTAACAATGCTGACCCTATCCCGCCTGCTCTTCCTTCGGAAGTAATTAATTACATTAAAAGATTAAAATTAAGAAAAGTCCGGGAAGAGACGGAGTTACTAATAAAATGATTAAAAACCTTCCCTTCTAACAGTTTTCAAAATTACTAATATCATTAACAATATGTTCAAACTTAGATACTTTCCGAATGCATGGAAAACTGCAGTTGTAATTCCTATCCTGAAACCAGGGAAAAATCCCAAACTTGCGGAATCCCATCGACCGATATCTCTACTACCGATTCTTAGCAAACTGGCAGAGAAAATTATCGCTGCCAGACTTAATGATTACTTGGAAAACGAAAATATCCTTGTTCCGGAGCAGCACGGGTTCCGTCCTCGTCTCTCCACCACCCATCAACTGCTTCGAGTAGTTGAGTATATCAAAGATGGAATTGACAGACATCAATATACAGCTGCAGTGTTTCTAGACATTCAGAAATCTTTCGACAGAGTTTGGCAGACTGGCCTTCTCTTTTTAAATTAATTATGTATAAAATCCCACCCCCCACTAATTCTTCTCCTAAAATCTTATATCAGTAACAGATCCTTCACTGTCAAAATTAACAGAACTTTTTCCCAAGTAAGACCTGCCAAAGCCGGCGTCGCACAAGGGTCCATTTTAGGACCTGTACTTTTAACCTCTACGTAAATGATATTCTTAAAACTACTAACACAATGATTTGTATGTATGCGGATGACACTGCCATTTTAAGTAGACACTACAACCCCAACACGCTGACACAAAACATAAATGAACACCTGGCTCACCTTGAGATCTGGTTCTCCGTGTGGAAAATAGCACTTAATACTACGAAAACTGAAGCAGTATTCTTTACTCAAAGACGTCCACCCCCTGAAATCACGCTCCAAAACCAAAGAATTCCCTGCTCTCAACACACTAAATACCTCGGTGTTATAATTGATAAAACCTCACGTTCAGACAACACATTACATACGAAAGAAATAAATTTAAAAATGCTACGCGACAACTTTATTCCCTAATCTGCAAAAAGTCTAAATTAAATAGACATAATAAAATGCTTATCTACACCCTGATTTTAAAACCACTTTTAACTTATGCTTCACCAATCTGGGCACACGCAGCAAGAACCAATATCAATCTCATTGAAATTTCCCAAAACGTTATTCTTCGACAAATCCTCGATGCACATTGGTACATGAGGAACGCTGACATTAGATCAGCTCTTAACATTCCGACTATCAGGCAAACTATAAGAAAACTAGCTATTAACTTCTTCAGTAATATTGACGGGCATGAAAACCCATCTATTCAAGAGATCCCTACTTATCCAACTTATCCCTTCATCCGTAGACCAAGAGATATCTTGGTCGATCCTGATTTTAATTAATTTTTAACTTTTTTCCCTCTTTTTTCTCTTCATTTTCCAATTTTCAAAATTTTCCTGCGTTCCAACTCTGTTGAATCGCAGTGTGTTCTGATTGGCTGCCTTTCCTAGCAATGTACTTATACCCCATTATCTGAACTCCTGGCTCGGCCAATAAAATCGCTCTCTTTCGTTCCACAGCCCTTATTCCCACCTCCTGATATTTTTTGATGATCGTTGACAGACTTATTTGGAGCACCTAGGCCTGTCGGCCCCTAATCTCCTATCAGGTAGTTTTTATATGCCTTTAATGAATTCTACCAATGCCCAGTTTTAGGAAAATGATCATTTTATAATAATATAAGTTCTGTAGATTATGAAAATATAAGTTACTTGGATGTGAGGTTTCAAAAACTATTAAAAATTTAACTTTAAAAAACATAGAAAAAACATTGAACTTAGAAAAAATCAGAGTAACTTGTTGAAAAGAGTAGGCGGAGTTATCCTAGCCAATCCGAGTGCAGCAAAAACTGACGATCAGAGAGCGCGGGAAAAAGATCATAGCAATGTAATTTAGACTTGTAGAAGAGAGGGAGCGATCTGGTTGGCCGATCGAAAAGTTCGGCTAATGAAGTATAAGTACTTAGAAGAAGGGGGTAGCCAATGCAAGATTCGGAATTAATACCTCTAATACTTTCATTTTTTTCCGCTATCGGAGACTACGTCGCTTTTTGGCTCGCTACTGAACCTGTATTCGCTAGCAACCAGTTTTGACTGACCGAGAAAGCTGCCCGAAGACAAACCGCCCGCTGATTTTCTACCAGCGTTTCTTCGCTGCCCACGTGTTTCGATCCTGGACGGGGTTCAACCCCCAAAAGACATGGCCAACGAAATGGATACGTCAACGGAATCGGAGTCTAGTACTCACAGCCGCTCTCACCGCCCCCCACCTCCCCGATTGGAGGAAGTGAAGAAAAATTATGGGAAAGCCCATAACTCCACCGAGATATCGCAATTTGTTGTCATAATTGACAAAATCATCGAACAGCTGGATAGCTATGACTTCCCATCTTCCACTGCAAAGAATGAATTTGCAAATGATGCCTACCTGTTCCAAGACCTCGTAAAGCAAAATTTCGCCACCGTCAGGAGGAACGAAATTCTCACAGACCTGGAATGCCACGACGAACTTGTAAAGAATTGGGGATACGCCACCTCTCAAGAGATTGCTTCGTTCATCCCGGTTACGGGAAAGAAGCAGAAAAACAAATTTGACTCGCCAACGAAGGATACCTCCTCGGCGAAAAAAATAAAAACCAGCTGCGGAAACCAGTTTGAAGCCCTGGGAGTAGACCTGCCTGATGATGACCTAGGTGACATCAGCATTGATGAAGATGATGCTCGCAATGAGACGTCGACGCCAATTCCTCGTGTACGACCACCCCCGCCTATTACGATAGACAATGTGTCTCAACCCGCTCAGCTCTTAAGAAAACTCCAAGAGCTCACGAAACAGAAACTTGTTGGAAGAATAAAGGGAAGAAGCTTGAGACTCTACCCAGAAACCCCTTCAGCTTACAATCAAATCCGCAAGCTAATCGAAGACCAAAAAATGGAATCTTTCACCTTCCAATTCCCAGAGGAGAAGGAGTACAGAGTCGTGATTAAGGGGATGCCTGCCGACATGCCCGTCGAAGACATCTTAGAAGAATTAGAAGAGATGGGAATCCACCCTAAAGAGTGTAGGGTCATGATAAGTCGGAAGACAGGCCAGCCCATGCCCCTGTTCTCGGTCTTTCTTGAAAAGAACCCGGACAACAGAAATATTTATAACCTGAAGGAGCTATGCTCCATGAAAATAGAAGTTGACACGATGAGAAAGAAATTCGGGCCAGCCCAGTGCTACAGGTGTCAAGGTTTTTTCCACAGTTCTCGTTTCTGTACGAGAAACCCCAAGTGTGTCAAGTGTGGGAAACCTCACTTTACTCGAGACTGCACGAAGAAACGAGACGAAGATCCCACGTGTTGCCACTGCCAGGGTAATCACCCGGCGAATTTTACTGGATGCCCACGGAACCCCCTGAACCGGCCTCCACCTCCCCCAAAGGTTAACTTTTGGGAAGAAAGAGCGAGAAAAAAGAAGGAAATGCTCGACGCAGCAAAAGAGAAGAGCGAGCAGGCAAAACGAGCCCAGAATGAAGCTCCCGTTCAAGCTCAGGAGACGTCCTCGTCTCGGAAAATCCAAACGCCGCCCTCGGCATCCACAGAAGAGCCCCAAGCAAGGGATCCTTCCTCGTTCAATACAATATCCCCTCCTACAAGCAGTCAAGCAGCAAGACCCTCGACCACCTCCCAAAACCCCTCCTCCTTATCGGAAGTCTTCTCACAAGTAAACGATCCGGAAGTCTGTGAGATGGTCGGAATCATAAAGCAATTCGTTTCAATATCTAAATCCAACAAGCCCAGAGGACAGAAAGCACTTGAGCTCCTCGATCTTCTTCAAATCAAACTCCGCTTTTAACTTTCACGCCCTCAACAGCCAATAGACCCCTCAAACTAATAACTTGGAACTCAAATGGAATCATTCACAAAATAGCAGAACTAGAAGACTTCATCCACAGGCATGACCCAGACGTCATCGCCATTCAAGAGACCTTTTTACAACGATGCCATAATTTTAGTCTTCCAAACTACACCACCCATAGAAACGACCGGCTATCGCACAGAGGAGGAGGCACAGCGATCCTAATCAAAAGAACCATTGCACACCATAGCCTTGACCTACGCACTCACACCCTGGAAAACACAACAATAGTGATAGAAGGAGCTAAAAAACTGACAATAAGCTGCATCTACAGACCTCCAAGTTCACCTGCCCAAGCCATCGTCCCGGATCTACTAAGAATTTTACGAAACAGAACGTGCTGCATCGTCTTGGGGGACTTCAACGCCAAGCACAAGTCATGGAACCCGCACAGCAGGGGAAACACCTGCGGAGTCCAGCTGCATAAATTCTCCAAGGACTGCGGATACCTCATCACTGCACCCGCCGAGCCCACCACGGTCCCACACAGTGCCAGAAACATTCCATCCACCCTCGACTTCGCCAATTCATGTGGCTTGAGTGACATTCGTGTGGAAACGCATGTGGACCTCTCCAGCGACCATAACCCGGTTCAATTTTCAATCAAATCCAGCCCAAAACCATACACGCAAAACTGCACCGCCTTTACTAATTGGAACCTTTTTCAAGAACTACTCACGACCTCAATCCAAGGAAACCCTGTGATCTCTGACACAGATGACATTGAAAGTAAAATCTCGCAATTCACCTCCAACATCCACCAGGCCATAAACCAGAGTAGTAAATTTAAAGTAATCACGCACGACATCACCTTCATTCCTCAAGCCCTGCGACTAAAAATCACAGAAAAAAACAGAATTAGAAAACTTTGGCAATCCACCCGCTTCCCACCTCTCAAACAAACTCTAAACAACCTGCAAAGACAGATTAAACATGAAATGAAGTCCGCAAAAAAGAAAGCCAGAGAAGATTTATTGGACGAAGCGAATCATAATATTGACCGGTTACATAACTTAATAAAAATGAAAAAGAAGAAACAAATTACATACCCTCCCCTCCTGGGATATAGAGGACTTGTTTATGGCACGCTGGAGAAGGCAAATTTATTCGCAGACACCTTGGAAGAATCGTTCAAAGAAAACGCAGACCCCTACGACGATGAGCATATTGAAAAAGTCGAAAGAAAAGTCCGAAGGTACATGAACAACCTTTCGTTCCATACCCCGCCACTCACCTCCCCCGGTGAAGTTTGCGAAATTATTACCGCACTGGCAAACAGGAAGGCCCCAGGAGCCGACCAGGTCAAGAACATCGCCCTCAAGTCGCTCCCAATAAACGCCATCACTTTTCTCACAAAGATATTCAACAGATGTCTCATGGAAGGTTATTTCCCTGAAGCCTGGAAGCACGCCGTCCTAACACTCCTCCCAAAAAATGGAAAAGACAACAAACTTGCAATAAATTACAGACCCATCAGCCTACTCTCTGCAATAGGGAAAATTTTTGAAAAAATCATCCTGAAAAGAATCAAAATACACGCCGACGCCAATAACTGCATTCCTGACTTTCAGCACGGCTTCAGGGAGGAAACATCCACATGCCATCAACTTCTCCGCCTGACTAATTTGATAATAGGAGGATATAATCAAAATCAAACAACCGGGGGTGCCTTCCTCGACGCAGAAAAAGCGTTCGACAGGGTGTGGCACGATGGCCTCATCTTCAAGCTAATCAAATTAAACTTCCCACCCTACATAATAAAAATTATCAATAGCTACCTCAGCGACCGAACATTTCAAGTGAAGATAGACACAACTCTTTCAAGAATCGCGCCCATAACTGCAGGATGCCCTCAAGGATCAATCCTCTCCCCCATCTTATATAGCCTATACACTCATGACTTCCCCACCACGCCAGCGGTAGATGTTTGCCTATTCGCTGACGACGCCGCAATAGTAACACAGGCCTGCAGTCCTGATATCGTAAAACAATATCTACAGAAATACTTAAGAAAACTCCAGATCTGGCTTACGAAGTGGAGAATCAAAATTAATGTGACAAAAAGTCAGGCAATAATATTCAGAAAAGGTGCATTTAGAAGGCGACTACCAAAGCTCAAATTATTCGGAAACGGCATTCCTTGGACCAAAGAAGTCGATTATCTAGGCGTAACTCTCGATAGCAAACTCACTTACAAAAATCACTTGAAAAAAATAACCTGCAAGTTCAAAAAAACGCTTTTTTCCCTACTGCCGCTATTAAATAGGAATTCTTCACTTTCACTCCGCAGCAAAAGAATAATCTACATCCAATATCTTCAGCCAATACTCACCTACGCCTGCCAGATCTGGGGAAGTGCAGCCTCATCCAATATTAGTAAACTTCAAATCGAGCAGAATAAAGCTTTACGAATCATGACGAACTACCCCAGGTACATCGCAAGAACATATCTACACAGAGACACAGGGGTTGAACCCATTAACGACAGGATCAGGCCGTTAGCAACAACCTTCCATAATCAAGTCATTACGCACCCAAATTCAAGCATCTCAATCCAACCATTCCTGGTTACATCCGGATCACGCAACCACCCGATCTCCTCAACGAACCTCCCAAGTCAATTCTGACCAGCCCAAGGTCAATAAATAACAAGTTCAAACGAAGTGAGACAGAATGAAAAGTGGGTCACTCTCCCCGGCGAATTTCTATCTTCAACGCAAGCTGCATTGCCTTCCCCCCCTACCGCAGCGGAGCAGAACGAAATGTTTCCCTCTCGCAAAACGACTTCGTGACGTCACAGCCGAATATGGAAGTTCCAACTTTATCCCCCCTCCTGTCCTGCGCGTCGGTTAAAGACGCAAATTTCTCTGTTTATTTCAGGTTACTCACACGAAGAAAAAGCACACTGGTTGTGTGCTGGCGCTTCAGTTAAAGAATATGTTCCCAGTACTTTAGATATTGCCTTAATTCGTAACTTCTACTATCCTTACTCTATAAACTCTCTACATGATTTATCTTCAGCCCATAATCCAGTTCTGCTAAATTTCACGCTAAAACTCAACAAAGAAATCTCTAACCCCAGGGCAGTTCACACGAACTGGCCACTATTTTCTAAAAATCTTAATGCTAATCTCTCTCTTTTAAATTATCACCCTAATACTATTAATACGCATTCCGATATTGATCAAAAAATCACAGAGTTCACCGATACGGTCCGCTCCGCCCATAGCCACGCCTCCCGACCAATAGTAACGACTCACAAGAGCTACACACCGCCGCATATTCACAAACTTATCAAACAGAAAAATCAATACAGGAACTTATACCACAGAACACTAGACCCACACTATAAAACACTATACAACAAAGCCCAAAAGAATGTTAAGAAAGAACTTAGAAATTACACAGTAACGAAAACTGGACAGCTAGACTACAAGCACTTAATGCTCAAGATAATAGCCTATGGGCGGTTCAAAAGTTCCTCAAAAACAAACGCTCAGACATCCCACCACTAAATTGCGCGACAGGCACGGCAGTTACTGACAACCAAAAGGCAAATATCCTCGCCGATTCTATAATTGACAATTTCACAGAAAATATTAGGAAATCAAATAAATTTGACGAAGACGACGAATTAATTAATAACACTGTTACTTCCTTCCTCTCTAATCCCCTCTCACTACCACTGAAATCGCATATCCATCTGAAATAATTTCTTATATCAAAAAATCTAACTCTAAAAAAGCGCCAGGAAAAGACGGCATTAGCAACCGCATGACTAAAAACTTCTCCTGAAAGCTATACTTATCTTAACCATCCTAATTAACAAAATTCTTACCCTTAATTACTTTCCTAAATCCTGGAAAGAAGCCATTATCTTCCCTATTCTTAAACCAGGCAAAAAAAAAACTTACCCGCTAGTTATAGACCTATCTCTCTCTTATCTACATTAAGCAAAATTACCGAATCAATTATCCTAACTAGATTAAAAAACTTCATCTATACTAATAATTTATTAAACCCAAACCAATACGGTTTTACTAATAAGCTCTCTACACTCCATCCATTACTTAATCTTACTGAAGCTATCTCTGAAGGATTTCAAAATAAAAAAGAGCACCGGCGCAGTTTTTCTGGACATCCAGAAAGCCTTCGACCGCGTGTGGCTTACCGGACTAACATACAAACTAATAAATTACAATCTACCCCCTCCTCTTGTATTCCTCCTGCACTCTTACAATACTAACCGTTCCTACCAAGTTCGAGTTAAGGAAGTTCTTTCAAACACAAAAAACATCAGCTGCGGAGTCGCCCAAGGGAGTCTCCTTGGACCCCTGCTCTTCAATTTGTACATTAACGACATACCGGATTACTCGCTCACCAAAATTAATATGTTTGCAGATGACACAGCCATACACACCACATACAGAAGAATAAGTTCAGTCACTTTTGCATTAAATAAACATCTTAAACTACTTGAAAATTACTATGATAAATGGAAAATAAGCATTAATGTTGATAAATCCGCTGCCGTGCTATTCACTAAAAAACGAAAAATTCCACCACCACCCACAATGTACAACACTACAATACCATGGTCTCAAAGTACTAAATACCTTGGAATTACCTTTGATAAAAACCTCACTTGGAAAAACCACATACAACTCACGCGACAAAATTCCGGAAAATAATGTTTAAATTATTCCCTTAATTGGCCGGAATTCTGAATTAACTAGAAACAATAAAGTACTTCTCTATACAGCCGTTATGCGTCCAATAATAGCCTACGGGTGTCCGGTGTGGGGGATACGCTGCTAAAACTAATATAAATATCTTAAATACTCTTCAAAAATTCAACTATCCGAATGATCGTAAAAGCTACTAAATATATGAGAAACGACGACATTCGGAATGCCATTAAAATTAAAAGCTTTAAATCATATATTCAAAATATTGCAAAAAATTTCTTTAACTCTTTACAATCTACAAACAATATCAATATGTTAAATATGCCTCATTACAATCCTAATGATACCACAAAAAGACCGAGAAGAATACTTCTCGATTCCTACGATCCACCATAACTTATTAATTCCGTGCAATACTGTTGCACACCTATTGCTAAAATTTTTTGCCAATTCCATTTAATTTTCTATTATATTTTTATATTTTTTCACTTATTTTTATCGTAATCCCTACACCCGGGCTAAACTAAACTAAAATTAGATGGACGCGGGCGACGGCGCGACAGCGCCTTTACCCAGGATGGGCGAAATAGATAAACCATGAAAGAAAACGGAACAAATCCAGAAACATTCCCCGGCAGAACGGGGAGGGAGGACGTACCCCGAAACTCGAAACGCTCTATCGAAGCAGAGCGCCAGCGGGGGGGAGAAGAAGAACGCAGGAAGGCAGTCGGGACGGCTGAAAGCAGTAAATCAAAGCAGTGACTAAGCACACAAGAACCCAGTATCAAAAGATGCAGTGCAAGGCAGCGAAGGAAATGTTGTAAGCAGAGTGTGAAAACGTGTTTTTGTCGTATTTTGTGTTTGTGCGGTCACTCGCGTGACAAATGTAGATCGGAATGCTAAAAGAGTCCAAAAAGGACGAAAAGCGTTTCTGTATTCCCGATTACGTCGGGGTCGATAGAAGTACAAATAATAAAATATTTACTGAATAAATTAACAAAAATATTAGCATTCCAGCTAAAAAAAACCTGAGAGAATTATTTAAACTAAAACAGATGAATTTTAATTTAGAGTTTAGATTGTAGTAAGGACAGCATATCTCCCCACTGAGACATCATCTGGGCCATTTATGTTATCACTTCTTTGGCATCCAGTGAGTTGTTTTGTGATCCTTTAACAACTTCCGCAAAGGAAGGTTTAGTTTGATTGGTATTTTGCTTGCGCGCAGCCGCACGCTCTTGCCAGACGTTTTTCGCCGCTTTTGACTTTGTTGTCTTAGCGTTGATGGGGTTTTTGGGGCAACCCGAGAAGTTTGCAGGGTGCGGTCCGCTGCAATTGGCACACTTAGCCGGGGCCTTGGCGCATTCAGAGGTGAGATGGCCTCCTGAGCATTTCAAACACTTCGGTGCTCTAGTGCAAAACCGAGAGTGATGAAAGAATTCTTGGCATCTATAGCACTGTGGGGGCAAGGTGGATTTATTGAGCGGCTCAACCGAAACTCTAAAAAATCCAATGTTTTTTATGTTAAAAATACCCTTATTTTCAGGGTTTCTTAGGAGGGTTACCAAAAATAGAGGCATGTTGGTGTTGGTTTTCCTGTTTCTCAACAAGGAAATATGGTTGGGCTTAAAGCCAAGTGTAGTTAACTCTGACATGAGTTCTTCTTGGTTGTAGTCGGTGGGTAACCCTCGCAGAACAACTTTAAGTTGTTTATTGTGGGCCATCTCAAAAGTGTGTGACCGCATTTTTTTGTCCGAGACAAACTTTTGAATAATACGGTGCTCTTCGGCAGAAGTTGGGAAGACTCGGAGCTTCCCGTTCTCAAAGCGCCCCTGTAGTGAAGTATTATTACACAAGTTCCCTATCTGTGTAAGGAGCTCGGTTGCATTGCTCTGTGCATCAATCACAATGGGAGCAATGCGTTTTCCATTACGGCCTACCGTAGTAAAGCCGTCATCTTTCTGACTTGGTCCGGGAGCGCTAGCGTTCTCGGCGGCTTTCGCCGCCGGGCTGCTTTGCGCGATCACCGACTTGGCTGATTTCGCTGAATCGATCTCTACCGAGCTCTCTTCGGCTGAAGTTTCCCCTTCCTCCATAGAAGACGAGTCTTCGATATGGCGAGGGGAGGTGGATGTGCGTGGGAGCTTTCGCTCCGATTTTGCCTGCTTCTTCGACGGAACGTCTTTCTGCGGCGATGCGGGCTGGCGTTTCGCTAGCGGCCGCTTCTGCTGCGAAGCGGGTGAGGCTGCAGTGGGGGTGCGGCGAGAAAGCTCAACCTCCCTAATGTATTTTTTAAACTCCGCATTTTGGAGCCTAATTGACCTTCGTGAGCATTTCAATGCTGCCCATTGAACTAAGTTGACTAGCCTAAGTCTCTCAGGCGTGGTTTGTGCTTCTGCGTCGACGTCTTCGAGGGTGAAGAGTATCTCATCGAGAACACTGCACAAATCCTCGGACTCGGCGCACGTGGTACAATTATCAATGTATTCCGTTGCTGCCATAACATCGAAAGACATGGGATCAAGAGTGAATAAGTCACTTACCTCCACTGATGAAGCCACATCTGTCCTGGAAGCGGACATATCTATGGTAATCCAATCTAAAAAGAAAACGCAACGAGGCCTAACACGACCACGTGCAGAATCAAACTAAAAAATACGCGGAAAAATTTAAAAATTAATCCCTAGCAATAACCTCGATCGGTTATATTGGAAGGAACAAGGCCAAAATGTGACACAGGATGAACGAAAAAGCGGATGCTAAAAGATCCAGAATGAACTCGGGGCGAACGCTCGAAAGAAGAGGGGACGCGTCTGAACTCTACCAAGACAGGAACCAGAATGGGAAGTGATGAAGGTGTTGAATCGATGGGGCTGGAGCGCCTGATCTCATTTCGAGATCTTTATCTCCTATCTTTGAAATTAGGTTTGTCACTTTCAAAACTTGGTTAATTGTCCTTTTTAAATTTAAAGTATACAAGAAATAAATGATAACAGTGATTGCCATGAAATTTAAATATTGAAAAATAATGCAAAGGTGTTGTAAGGAATAGTACTGGAAGCAGATGTTTGCGTTTGGCTGTCGTGTGTGTGCGAAAAATATCACAGGAGCGCCTGTCGACACGTCCTCCGAAGAGGGGGTCGGCGGAAATAAATCAGATGCGCTGGGCGGCTAGGGAAGGGAGAGACCGGCGAACCGGTTTCTTTCCTTCCTTTCGCCGTCCGCTTCGGTGAGAATGGAAACGAACGAACGAAAATTAGATTTAACGGGTGCCAGCGAAATGAATCGCTTATACCCAAATTCGCGGAGAGAAAGTGGCAATGAAAAACAATATCTGAATACACTCCCCCGCAGGGGGGGAGGATGGAGGAAGAAGCGGCCAGACGAAAACGAGATAAAAAATACGTTACGCGGGCAGGAGTGGAGGAGCGCAAGGAAGGGGGGGCTTAACAGCCCCAAAACGCGTTCGAGGAGCACCAAGACGCAATCGGAATAGAGAAGCTGCGGAATTTTTTTTTTTTTTTTTTTTTTTTTTGCAGCTGGAATGAATAAGAGGATGGAGACTGCAAGACAGAACTTGCAGCCGGAACAATCGTGGAATTGAAGCAGGAGCCAGCTTTAATCACTGATCCCAATTTTGATGTAGGCAAATGCATTTAAATGTTGTTAAGTGTAGCAATTAAGTATTAATGTTGTAATTACGGCGGTTTTAAGGGCAGATTCCATTTTGTCGTTTTATAAGCAAAATTTATTTTAGCATGAGGATACGTGAATAGTGTTTGTGCTTTAATTATAGGATTGTTATGATTTTGAATAGAAGTAAAAACATTTCTGGAAGTTCTAGTGATGTAATTATCTATCGGCTCCATGTGTAAGTCGTGATGGATGACACTATTTCTACCGTACCAAGGTGCGTTAGCAATGATTCTAAGAATTTTGTTTTGAATAATTTGAATGCGTTTAGTGTGGGTCGGGGCCGCGGCCCCCCAAATGGGGGACCCATACGTTATTGTTGGACGCAAAATTTGCTTGTACAGTATAACTTTATTTTCAAGGGAGAGAGGAGAGCTTCTCCCAATAAGGGAGATAGCTAACGCTATTCTACCCCAGAATTTATCTGAAAGATAGTCAATATGATTCTTGTAAGTTAGGCGACTATCGAGATATAAGCCCAAGTAACGAACGACCGGGACCCACAGAATGTTGTCATCGAAAAGAGTGAGATCAGTCTGGGGGTCAATGACGCCCCATTTCCTGAAAACAATGGCTTGTGTTTTTTCTACATTAATAGCTATTCTCCAATCTGTCAACCATTTCTCTAGTTTGACGAGGAATTGTTGCATAGTTTTAATTGTGTACTTGAGATTGACACCCTGAGTGAGCGCCGCCGAGTCATCTGCGAAAAGACATGTGCTGACAGTGTGGTGATCTGGAAAGTCATATGTGAATATGTTGTAAAGATACGGGGATAGTACCGAACCCTGCGGGGTACCACTTTGACAAAAACCCGTTTCAGAGAATGTGTTATTTACACGAACCCGGAAGGTTCTGTTGTGTAAATAATTGTGAATAATTTTAATTAAATAAGCAGAGAATTTGAGTTTTATCATTTTGTAAGTGAGGCCATCATGCCACATTTTGTCGAATGCCCTTTTGACATCCAAAAAGACACCTACAGTGTATAATTTGCTAGCGAAGCCTTCATTTATAATATTAGTGGCACGTATTAATTGATGCAGCGTAGAATGGCCCTCCCGGAAACCGCATTGTTCCGGGGGAATACAGTCTATGGCTTTGCAGTGAGTTTTAATCCTGTTTAAAATTATTCTTTCGAAAATCTTAGCAGTGGTGTTTAATAATGAGATCGGCCTATAATTTTGACTAAACTTATGATCCTGATTTGGCTTTGGCAACATGACTACATTTGCTATTTTCCACTGTGTAGGAAAGTGGCAGTTAATGAGGCATCTGTTGTAAATTTTAGTTAAATGTGTGATAGCATTAATAGGAAGATATTTTAAAGCTATATTTGGAATCTGATCTGGGCCGGGTGACTTCCTATTAGGTAATTTTTTAATGATGCCTCGTACTTCTAATGGCGAAGTGAGGGGTGGTGTAAGTGTGTTGAAGTTGTCGAAATAGTGATTCACTAAACTTTCGAATTCTTCAATTTTGTCGTCACTATATGGTTCAGCATTTTCTTGAAAAGTGACTTCTAGTGTGTCTTTGAAAGCCTCCGCTTTTTCGAAATCAGAGAAAGCCATACCACTCGGACCATGGAGAGGTGGTATGACAGTATATTTTTAGTAATTCTTTTATGCAAATTATAAAGAGAATTATCTTCAACATTTAACGAGGAAAGAAGGTTTTTCCAGGTCCTGTTTTTATGTTCGTTGATTTCGATCCTAATCTGCCTAACGAGAGCATTCACTTCCCTTTTATAGAGGGGTATCTTGTATTGTTCCAAAGCTTACGGAATCTGTTTTTAGTTTTAATGAGCTCTCTAATATTAATAGGAAGGCGGAGGTGTGAAGTTTTGGAAATTCTAGTGGATGTGGAAGTATTAATAGCATCCGAAATCATGTTGCTGAAATTTTGAACGGCCTGGTCCAAATTATCTATCGTAGGATTTCCTGGCATGTTGTAGTGAAGAATTTCTTGAAACTTAATCCAGTTAGTAGTTTTAAGAGTTTGAAGTAAAGGTGGTAATTGACAGTTAGTTACGAAATCGAAAATAACTGGATTGTGATCACTGCTAAGTTCATTTACAGTAAAAACATTAGAGTGTGAGAAATTAGCTGCAAAGCCGATGTCAATAATAGTGCTTGGAGCGTTGTGGTTGAAATGTGTTGGAGTGTCTGGAGCGATAATATCAATAGCTGAGGCTACAGCCCAATTGCTAAGAATATTACCATTGGCATTGCTTCTCCCTGGGTTCCAACTCGAATGTTTAGCGTTAAAATCTCCAAAGAGAAAGGTTCTATTATTATGTGTGAGAATAGCATCTAGTTCCGTAACATTAATGGAGCCGTGTGGATGTCTATAGATACACGCCATAGTGATTTTGGTGTTGTTACCTAGTTGAATAATTACCGTTGTATTTTCAAACGTGTTTGAAGTACTAAGGATGGCGTGGTGCTTAATGCAATTTTTTACAAAAATGGCAGTGCCCCCGCCTCTGTGTGTGAGTCTATCACTTCTGTGACAAGTGTAATTTGGAATGCTTATTCGGTCCGGAGGACGAAGATGTGTTTCTTGGATCCCGATTAAGTCGGGGTTATGAAAAATGATGCTTTCTTTAAGTTCTTCTAAATTCTTTTTAACACCATTGGCATTCCAACTGTAAACTCTAAGAGTGTTACTATTAAACGCGCTGAATTTTATTTTTTGTTATTTTGTTGCAGGAAAGCTATCATATTTCCCCACTGTTGCATCATTTGACCCATTTGTTCCATGATCGAGTTGGCGTCAAATGTGTTGTTTTTAGAGACGTTCTGAGCCGTTACTGAAGCGTAAGACGGCTTCTGCTGGCGTGGTGTGGACTTTTGAGTGCGCTCCTTGGCTTTCTCCGTCCAGATGTTTTTGTTTGGCTGTTTTTTCTGTTGTTTCTTATTTACGGGGTTACTGGGGCATCCTGAGAAATTGGCTGGATGAGGTCCGCCGCAATTTGCACACTTAGCTGGGGATTTCATGGACTTCTTGCAATCTGCGGTGAGATGGCTTCCACTACATTTTAAGCATTTGGGTGCTCTGTTACAGAGTCGGGAGTGATGATAGAACTCCTGGCAGCGATAGCATTGAGGAGGCATCGAAGAGCCCTTTAAAGGTTCTATCACGACACGGAAAAACCCAATGTTCGTGATCTGAAATATTTGTTTGTTTTCCTCATTTTTCTTGAGGACTACCAAAGAAAGTGGCATGTTTGTATTAGTTTTTCTATTTCGTAGAATAGAAATGTGGCTGGGTTCAAACCCAAAGCCCTTGAGTTCTGAGGCAATTTCCTTTTGATCGTAATCAGTAGGTAGTCCTCGGATAACAGCTTTAAGCTGCTTGTTGTCTGCCATCTCAAAAGTATGGGACCTCATCTTTTTAACTGCTAGAAAAGATTGGAGCTTTCTATGCTCAAGAATTGTTTTGGGAAAAACTCTAAGTTTCCCATTCTCAAACCGCCCCTCGAGTGTAGTTCCTAGATGTTCACTCAATGTGGTGAGCAGCCCGGTTGTGTTTTGGCTTGCATCTATTACGATGGAAGCAACTTTTTTCTTCCGAGAGACGACAGTAAAATCGTCTCCCTCTGTGTCGGTGAGGTCACCGATGCCATCGGCATTAACTACCCGAGCGCTTGCGCGAATCGGGCCGGCTGCCTTCGTATTGCTGGCTTCCGAGCTGCTCTCGTCGGCCGAGCTATCGTCCTCCATCGCCGAGAGAGTTTCCTCGTTTACGGCGGCGGGAGGGGGTGTTGTTTTGCCGGATCGCTTTCGCTCGCCGGCGCGTTGCTTCTTCCCTGACGTGCCTGGAACAGGAGAAGTCGTGGAGCGCTTTTGCGTGCCTCTCTTCGCTTTCGAAGGAGAGGGTATAGTGGGGAGCTGATGCGCATTTAAGCGTTTTAATTCATCTATGTAATCTTTAAATTCTTTATTTTGAAGTCGTATTGACTTCCTCGCGGCTTTAAGAGCCAGACCTTGCAGTTCACAAATTAAACGAAGCTTTTGGACATCGTCTAAAACTCCGACTGTTTTTTTAACATCTTCGATGTATCCCTCTATCATGTCTATGAATTCTTCACATTCGGAGCATGTTGTGATACTATCTAAGTGATTGGTGGCATTTGCTACATCAAAACAGATAGGATCAAGAGAAAAAAGCGTACTTACTGGAGTAGACGCCACATCTGTCCTGGTTTCGGACATATCCTGGGTAATCCAAGTGCTGAAACAAAAATATCCAGAGAGAACACTAAAAGTGTTCGAAAATCCAAAGACACGTGGTGCCGGCTTTAAAGCCTAACTCACCGCGTGTGACACAAATCCGATAAAAATCGGATAAAATGTATGAAATAATCCTCAGGAAAGGACCACAATTGTCCTAAATCGGGAACCAGGCCGAAAAAAATGACCAAAAAACGATACACCAGCTCGATGGAATCGGATGAAACAATCCAGCTCGGGGCAAAGACTTTGAAAAGGGGTCGCAGTCGAGGACAGAAAAACTGCGTGCGGAGTCTACGGAGACAAGAAGCAGAAAATGAGGTGAGAATGGAACGAAACGAACGAAACGAAAATTAGATTTAACGGGTGCCAGCGAAATGAATCGCTTATACCCAAATTCGCGGAGAGAAAGTGGCAATGAAAACAATATCTGAATACACTCCCCGCAGGGGGGAGGATGGAGGAAGAAGCGGCCAGACGAAAACGAGATAAAAAATACGTTACGCGGGCAGGAGTGGAGGAGCGCAAAAGGAAGGGGGCTTAACAGCCCCAAAACGCGTTCGAGGAGCACCAAGACGCAATCGAAATAGAGAAGCTGCGGAATTTTTTTTTTTTTTTTTTTTTTTGCAGCTGGAATGAATAAGAGGATGGAGACTGCAAGACAGAACTTGCAGCCGGAACAATCGTGGAATTGAAGCAGGAGCCAGCTTTAATCACTGATCCCAATTTTGATGTAGGCAAATGCATTTAAATGTTGTTAAGTGTAGCAATTAAGTATTAATGTTGTAATTACGGCGGTTTTAAGGGCAGATTCCATTTTGTCGTTTTATAAGCAAAATTTATTTTAGCATGAGGATACGTGAATAGTGTTTATCTGAAAGATAGTCAATATGATTCTTGTAAGTTAGGCGACTATCGAGATATAAGCCCAAGTAACGAACGACCGGGACCCACAGAATGTTGTCATCGAAAAGAGTGAGATCAGTCTGGGGGTCAATGACGCCCCATTTCCTGAAAACAATGGCTTGTGTTTTTTCTACATTAATAGCTATTCTCCAATCTGTCAACCATTTCTCTAGTTTGACGAGGAATTGTTGCATAGTTTTAATTGTGTACTTGAGATTGACACCCTGAGTGAGCGCCGCCGAGTCATCTGCGAAAAGACATGTGCTGACAGTGTGGTGATCTGGAAAGTCATATGTGAATATGTTGTAAAGATACGGGGATAGTACCGAACCCTAAGGTGAGAATGGCCGCAAGAGCGGTCGGATTTAAGATCGTTTGTGTAACTTACGCTCGACCAATGGGGAGGCAGCTACTGAGGAGGGGGTGGAGTCGGTTGGAAAAAAGTTAGTTTGAGATCGGGGTGGGAGACAAGTCTCCCTGTTAGAATTAATGCTATAGTAAGATATTACGGGGTCTGTTAAAGTTTGGATCAGGAGTATAAATTTCAATTTTTCTTAAAGTTCTATTATCGATTAGTTCTAAGTTAGTGAAGAATTTAGTTGCAATTTTCTTGATGGTTTCCCGCACGGTTGTGAGATTTAACGCGAATCTAAGATCCTCGTTTCTCACAAACCATGGGGAGTTTGTTAGTTTTCTAATCATGATGTTTTGAGAAAATTCTAGTCGGTTAATATTAGATTTGGTAGCATGCCCCCAGACGGGTGAAGCGTAAAGGAGTACTGGTCTGAGTATGGAAGTATAGATAAGCAACCTATTTTTAATTGACAACGGAGAATTCCGAGTGAAGTAGGGGTAATAAAGACAGGCTAAAGCTCGGAATTTATTATTAATTTTCATTATATGATCTTTAAAAGAGAGGTGCTCGTCCAATGTGACACCTAGATAATTAACTGATCTTGACCATGGAACCGGGTGGTTCTGGACGTGTATGGGCAGTGGTTTGCGAGTGCTGGTCCCGAGAGAGAAGAAGACTGCTTCATTTTTTTCTGGATTAATGGAAATTTTCCATTTTTTGTACCAGTCCTCTAGCTCTGCCAGGTGTTTGTGGAGAAAGTGAGTAATGCAGTTTTTGTTCGTGCTCTGTGTGAGGATCGCAGTATCGTCTGCGTAAAGGCAGACTGTCGTTTGTCGTGTTTTTGGAATGTCGTTGATGTAGATGTTGAATAGGGTGGGGGAGAGGAGTGCGCCCTGCGGCGCCCCCGCCCTTATTTGTTTTGTCGAGGAGTGAGTGTCGTTGACTCTGACGGCGAAGAATCTGTTATTTAGGAAAGATTTTATTATCAGAATTAGTTGTGGAGGAGCGTTAATTTTAATGAGCTTATAGAGTAAGCCCGTATGCCATACACGATCGAAGGCCTTCTGGATGTCCAGAAAAACGGCCCCGGTGCATTTTTTCTCTTTGAATCCAGACTTGGCATATTCAACTACCCGGAGCAACTGGTGCGATGTGGATAGTTGAGGCTTGAATCCGTGTTGTTGAGAGATTAGTATTTTGTTAGTTGTGAGGAAATCGTTTAGTCTAGAGAGAATTAGTCTCTCTGCTAGCTTAGAAAGCACAGGTAGCAAACTGATCGGCCTATAGCTGTCAGCAGCGCTACGGGGCTTTTTAGGTTTTAGTATTGGAATCACCGAAGCATGTTTCCAGGAATCTGGAAAATGTCCGGTGATGAAAATATTAGAGATAATATTAGTAATTTGAAAAATCACCGGAAGGGTGAGATTTCGGAGAATCTTGTTAGTTATCCCTTCCCTGCCTGGGGCGCGCCTAATTTGCGCTTTCTTAATATAATTAAGAACCTCCGAGGGCATGGGAGGGAGGAGATGGGGGGCATCGAAATTATTCTCGTTCAAGAAATAATTTTCGACGACCCTGTTAATCAGGTAATCAGAAGTGTGAGTAATATTATTTTCTTGGAATTGTTTTTCCAAGGAGCATGCAATCACCTCGGCCTCGGAAGTGATGAATTGCAGATGCTCTCTGATTGGCTATTCCCCCTATATCACATTAGCCGAACTTCTTGCTCGGCCAATCAGATCACCTCCTCTTTTATTTTCTGACTTGGATCAAAAACCAAGATCACTTTCCCGCGCTTTCTGGTAGTCAGTTTTTGCTGCACTCGGATTGGCTAGGATAACTCCGCCCTCTTTTCTCGCATTTTTCAATGATTTTTTCACTGTTTTTAAAGTTAAATTTTTAATAGTTATTTTAATCTCACATCCAAGTAATTTATATTTTTAAAATCTACGGAACTTTCTTATTACTAAACTGATTTATTCCTAAAACTGGGCAATGGTAGAACTCGTCAAAGGCATATCAAAAATTACCTGATAGGAGGTTAGATGCCGACAGGCCTAGGCACTCCATCCAGTTCATCAACGATCTTGAGATGTTCGTTGCACGTTTTTGTTGGAGTACTTAGTCCTTCCGGACTCTAACCTCCTATCATGAAGTATAGATGACTGAAACAAATTACTATGCCCTTTTTAAAAAGATAATAAAATTAATAAATAAATTGTACTATTAATAATACATTGAAATGCAAAGGATTTTTACAGGGAGTAAGAATTATTTAAATAAAGTAGTCTGGAAGATATACGACGCCCAGAGTGGGCGGTGTTACATTAGCCAATGGGGAGAGACTGCAATTCAACTTCGTTGAATTGCAGTGAGAGAGAAAATTTGAGATAAGTAGAGAAACTTTTAGGATTAGAGAAATGAAATTTTGTAATTAATATAGCATCTACACAATATTGGCAGGGGAGCAAATTACTCTTAATAGACATTGTAGTTTTTCTGTTGGATCAGTGCATTTTGATGATTTTTCCATTTCGGTTAGTAGAGAGGGAAATAAGGTAAAAATCGTTTGCATTTCATTGATAGCTTGAAATAGGCCAAATTCGCCAGGAACATTTTGTGAAACAAAATGTGTTTCCTTGTTAAGAGCGTTATTTTTGCTAGTTTCAGGAGTGTCTGACGCCGAGGAGGCAAATCCGGGTGCTGACATCTGGTGTTTAGAATTCGAGTTAAGAACTTGAGAGTAGAGTAATCCGGAAGTTACGGGGGTGGTATTTAAGTTTTGTCTTTGATTATTTACAGGGGATTTACCTTTAGTTTTTCTGGGCTTGGGAAAGAGAGGACATTTAATTGAGGAGGTCATATGGCCTTTAGCTTTACAATTTATGCAGAGCGGGTCTTCGATTTTATCCTTGATCTCGCACATACCTGTCCTGTGATTTTCACCACATTTCAGGCATCTCGTTTTCATGTTACAGTTAGAAGTAGCGTGATGGAAAAAGTTACAATTAAAGCATTGAGTTATTCTATTTCCTTTTTTGAAGGGGTCAATCTTTATTTGCATGTAGAGACAGCTACGTACTTGGAAAATGTCATTGACATTTTCGTCACGCTCTATCTCTATCGTGTAAATAGGGAGGGGGGTTTTCGAGATAAATCTTTTGAGTTGGGTTGTTTTAACAATTTTTATTCCTTTGGATATTAAGTCTTTCTTAATATCTTCCGGGTCAATATCAACAGGTAGGCCTTTGATTACTAGTTTAAGTGGTCTAGATAGTGGAGTCTCTATGGTATAGAACTCAAGGTTTTTATCTTTTAAATATTTGGTAATTTCCTCGTGGTCTTTTTCATTCTGGGCTTCAATTTTTATATATCCTTTAGCATGGGTGTTAGTTGCTGTGGGAAATTTCCTGTAAAGGTCCTGAAGAATCAAGTTATAGGAATCAAAAATTCTCATAAAAATGGGTTTGGTTTTTTAAGCTGGGGTGACTTCCTCGACGTCAGTCATTTCAGAATCTAGTACTTCAAAAGAATTATTAGTGTTAATATCTTTCTTTTCAGCTAAAGGGGGATTTTTCACTGTTTTCTTAGGGAAAACATAGTCCGAATCAGTAGTACTTTTAGATTTAGTAGTCTTCGCCGGTTTAACTACCGGGGCAGCAGATCTTTTAACCGGTTTAGATTTATTGATTTGAGGACTAAGGGCGATCGGGCGAGGTAAAAGCTCAGTCATCTTACCTTCGATGTGTTTCATCTTTGACTCCAGATCCTCCAGTTCAGATTCCAGTGCCATTCTTACATCTGGCGTCGGGCAGGGTCTGTCAATTTCAATTTGGAGCAGCGATCTGATATAATTAAGGCGAGCTTGAAGTAGTCCTTTTTTTCATATTCAGGGCCTTTTAGTTTTAGTTTTTTAGATGAGCTCTTCTCGGTAGAGTTTGGACCGAGGTCCTTCGTAATAGTGCTATCGGCTGTTTCCAGGTTTTCCATTACACGTCTTGCTCGGACGAGAGTCAGGGCTAGAATGATCTATCTTGAGATGGAAAAATGAGCAGTGAATGAGAGGGAGCATTCCTATTGGCCGAGAAAGTTACCGACCGATTTCTTCGAACCAAATACCGAACTGTTCATACTCTTCAAACTAATTAATTATAATATTCCTACTCCACTAATCCTACTTTTAAAATCCTACATTAGTAATAGAACTTTCACTGTCAAAATTAACCGCACTTATTCCCAAACAAGATCTATCAGTGCCGGAATTGCCTAAGGGTCAATTCTAGGCCCAGTCTTATTTAATCTATACGTAAACGATATCCTTAAAAGTACTAAAACTATGCTATGTATGTATGCAGATGATACAGCTATACTAAGCAGACATAAAAACCTCAACACCCTCGTTGAGAACATCAATGAACACCTGGCTCACCTTGAGATCTGGTTCTCCGTTTGGAAAATCGCGCTCAACAGCTCAAAAACAGAGGCAGTATTTTTCTCGCAAAGAGTCCCACCCCCTGAAATCACTCTTCAAAATCAAAGAATCCCCTGGTCTCATCACACCAAATATCTTGGTGTGTACCTTGATAAAACTCTCACTTTCCGACAACACGTCACACAAATTAGAACTAAGTTTAAAAATGTAACGCATAAATATTACTCCCTTATCTGTCGAAAGTCTAATTTAAGTAGACGTAATAAACTGCTTATCTACACTCTGATCTTAAAACCTCTCTTAACTTATGCCGCACCAGTCTGGGGTCATGCAGCAAGAACCAACATTAATTTACTTGAAAGCTCTCAAAATTTAATTATACGACAGATTCTCGATGCCCATTGGTATATGAGAAATGTCGATTTTAGAAAAAACTTTAACATTCCTACTATTAGACAGACTATCCGTAAAATCTCCACTAACTTCTTTAAAACAGTAGATGAGCACGACTGCCCATCTATTCAAGATATTCCTAATTATTACTCCCACTTTTCTGTCAGAAGGCCAAGAGATGTCTTGGTCAACCCCGATTTTGATTAATTTTTCTCTTTTTTTTTCATTTTATCATAAATCTTTTTTAATTTTTTTATTCTCTGCGATCCAACTCTGTTGAATCGTAGAAGCGCTCTGAGATTGGTTATCACCTTCTTGATTCTACTTATACCAAATAACAGAGGCGAATTTAGACTTCCTTGCGGAAGGCCGCTTCTGATTGGTCGAGGCGAGGAGAGCGTTTTATCAACTCTCACTCGGAATGAACGATCGGAGAGAAAACTGTGAATGGACTTGATCAGGGGGGAGGGAAGTCAAGTCGTATGAGCTTGATTAATAAGCCATCATGCCAAATTTTATCAAAGGCTTTGGCTATGTCCAGAAAAAGTATACCCGTGGCCTCGTGCTTGCCGAAGCCACTATGAATCAACTCCGTTACTCTGAGCAGTTGATGAACTGTCGAGCACTTGGGTCGAAAACCGCACTGCTGAGGAATAATAAAATTAGCAGCAGCGCAGTGTTGATTCAGACTTTGAAAATGTGTATAAAATTTCAAATTGATATCATAAATAGTTTCTAAGAAATCCTCATCTGAAGCTAAAATTTTTTGTGTTACGAAAAAAGAAGTTACAGATAAGAGTTTTTTCGTTTAAATTTCACTACTTATTTCTCAATAACTTCGGAAGTTTTTACTGTTTCAACACAATTTTGGTACCAAAATATTCAGAAATGTTGAGGCTTTAACATATATAATTTTTGAAAAAAATTGAAAAGTTTGCAGTTTAAGAGTCCTGTGAGGCCTTAAATAAAATTTTGTATCTAAAGTATTTATAACCTATTTCAGCTATTGTTTCCAGCTATAACCTACCTATTGTTTCCTTCTTAGAATAAAATTAATTCATAAATATGATTGTACGTTTCGCACAAAAATCTTACTTTATGAGTCAAGACATATAAATAAATAATTTTATAGGACAACACTAATATTCCCTTGTTTTTTATTCACCAAACTAATCCCTGAAATAACATTACAAAATTTAGAGTTATCACTTCTATCGCGTGGTCATAAACACACACACTTTTTTTTATGTAACAAGTTGTAGTCCTTACTTTGATGTGGTATGGATACGGAGTATATGGATTCGAATCGTCGTTTGAAGGTGGATTAAAACTGCCGAGTGAAATCCTTGTATTAAATGGAATTGATTTCATCTCTTTGTAACAGTCAAACTCTAAAATAATCAATCAGTTGTTCTAAAATATTAACCGTTTGTTTTTCTTTGTATGTTATTCACACCTACCAATTTTTATCGCAATCAGACAACTCCTTGGTGGGACGGGGTTTTTTTGTTTTTTGTTTTTGTTATACACTGCTGGACAATTGCTAAGGACGGATCACAAATTTCTATGTAGCATAACATTAAGCGAGACATGAGGCCTAGTAGGATAAAATATAGTTGCCACACTGTTCAGACATTAGAATAAATAATATTTATTGTTCTGGAAAGTACAAAAGCTGTGAAACATCTTAAAGAAAAAAAATGTTCATTTGATCTGCGTACGGAGAAATGGAACAATGCATCTAAAAATCAGCAGGCACCTTAAAGAAAGGTATCAGTACGGGATATGTCCACCGTGGAGTGTGATGCAACATTCCACACGTCGTATCATACTTTGCACAACATTATCCAGCAGCTCTTGAGGCAATTTATCCCATTCCTCTGTGAGTGCACGGATGAGGGTGTTCTTGTTTGTCGGAGGATAGTTTCGACCAGCAACTTGCCTCCCCAAAGCATCCCACACATTTTCAATGGGGTTTAGATCTGGAGAACGCGCTGGCCATACGAGACGTTGAATACCATCGCTGTCTAGACAATCCTGAACAGCGATTGTTCGATGACATGTTGCGTTGTCGTCCATAAAAACAAATTTATCACCGACAGCACCACGGAAAAGACGAACATGAGGAAGTAGAACTTCATCAATGTATCGTTGGCCGGTCATAGTCCCATTCGCAACCCAATGTAGGCTCATGCGGCCATTGATCATGATGCCGGCCCACACCATGATACTGCATGTCGGATATCGGTCCTTTTCCTGGATATTTTCTGGACGATAAGCAGTACCACTTTCGCGCCAGATCAGTTGGCGTCTACAATCCGATGACAGACTGAACATACTCTCATCTGAGAATAGTACGAATGCCCAGTCCTAATCAGTCCAATTGGGATGCTCACGACACCATTGCAAACGGGCAGTACGGTGCTGTCTGGTCAATGGGACACACACAACAGGTCTGCGTGCGTATAGTCCTCCTCCCCTCAAACGTCTGGGAACAGTTTTTCGGGAGATCTGCTTTCCTGAGGCAGCAAGAAACTGATTTGCCACCTGCTGAGCTGTGGTGCGCCTGTTCCTTTTTGCTGATAGGACGATATATCTGTCTTCTGCAGGCGTCGTACTTCTAAGACGACCTCCCCCGTGCCGTCTACTACACATTCCAGTAGTTTTAAAAGACTTCCACAGCCGTGAAACAACGCTGTGAGCGATGTCGAACTCCCCTGGCAACATCTGTTATTTTTCGCCCTTTTTCGATCTTTCCAATAATTCGGCCACGCATAAAATCATCTATGTGATGTCGGGAAGACATGCCAAAAATTTTAAGTTCGTCTATTAAATCTTTCCTGTAAAACTTTGACTTGAAACAACGACTGCTTACACGCCTCAAAACCTTTAAAGCTCTTATGAAGGCTATCAGGTGATGAACAGATGTGGGGAAAAAATTTGCATACTCATACTTCTTACTAATATCTTGCACTTATTCTAATTTTCCACATTTTGCTTCCTTTCATTTTGTGGTTGCTATGGATGATAGTGTTATCCGTCCTTAGCAATTGTCCAGCAGTGTATATACAGAGTGTATAACAAGGGGAAGTTGTAGAAACTTACAATACTTTTTATTCTTCATCTAAATTTAAACTCCGAGAATACTACTAACGTCAGCAACTATACAGTGGTTATCCTAAATTAAAGAAAAAATTACAATAATGGCGATAATTCTCCAAAAAAATAAGTCAATATCAATGAAATTTTAATATGTTGATCAGTAAAAAAAACCTCTCTAAACGATATTGCATTATGCAAAATAGTGGCGAAGAAGTCGGGATGCGTCATTTGCGAGGAGCATAAAAATGGATGTCTCAGACCATGGCGACAATTGTCACTGCCTTTCAGAGATTATAAATCTGGTTTTGCGAAATTGTAACAACAACATCCAGGCATCATTGACGGAAGAACTACAATGACGAGCTATTGTGAGATTAGAGGCATAACAAAGTTTCGTAAAAGTGACTAGACGGCTGAATGTGAGTCCGTCTGTAATTCATAGACTTTGGCAACAATTTCAAACCATGGATTTGGCATTCAGGTTGTTCATCTAAGCATGGTCACGCGCTACTGCGAGTGATGATAAGCGACATTTGTAATTATGCGCAAGAAGGAATAGAACCGAAACTCTGGTTGAACTCAGATACTCTCTCGCAGCAAGCTCCTGAAGGATAGTATCAAAGTCAACCGTGCGTCGAAGGCTTCACGACTATGGTCTTTATGCGAGGTGACCAGCCATTTGCGTCACGTCATAGGCGGGAATGTTTTCACTAGCCCGTCATCATCTCCACTGGACGCGTGATCGATGGAGAGCTGTTCTCTTTGCGGATGAGTCCAGGTTTAGCCTCAAAATCGATAGTAGGTATATTTTCATTTGGAGTGAACCTGAAACTGTTTTGCAACCATGGCACTTCCGTGAAAGAGATGCATATGGATCCAGGCCTAGTCAGTGTTTGGGATAGCATCTCTTTGGGTGGACGCACAGACCTTCATGTATTTTCTCGCGGAAATGTCAACTCTCACACCTATAGAGATGACATCCTGGATGCTTATGGGCTCCCTTATGTCGGGGCAATAGGTGATGCTTTCGTGCTGCAGGGTGATAATGCGAGACTCCACAGGTCTCGAATCGTAGATGCTTATCTTGAACAGGAAACAATTCAGCGGATACAGTGGCAAGCTCGGTCACCGAGACTTAACCCTATCGAGCAGCTGCCCTCAACCCACATCCTAGGACCCCAGCCAAGCTTTCAACTGCCTTGAAAGAGCGAAGGCTCGCACTTCTTACAGAATTAATAGATCGCATAATTGGAAGCATCACACATCTTTGCATGTGCTGCTTTGCTTCCCAGGGAGATGATATCCATATTAAAGGTACTTTTCCTATACCAACTGACGTATACGGTTTGTTCATTGTATTTATTTTCTAATTTCTATAACACTATAATTTTTTGGTGATTTGTTATGCTGTTTTATAGATCCCTATGTGTTGTATAATGTGTATAAGTTTCATTAAATTCGACGCAAAACATAAAATGATCGTCATTTTTGTGATTTTTCCTTAATTTTTGATATAAATAGCGTAAAAAGTTCATTTCAATATCTTAATTACATGCGCACTCTACCCAAAAAAACTTTCTCTGCAGTCTCTCCCAACAATCTAATTTGTAATAATGAAGAAACTTTTAAAAATTAGGTGTGCAATTGTTTTCAATTTCTACATATTTAAATGAACATTGTTACTAGAAAGATAATAATCACATTGTAGTTATGATTCTTCAGTCCTTTAAAGATTTTTCTTGAAGCTGTTCTAGTTTACAAAGTAGCACAGACTATCGATTAAGATATTAATTATTCTTTTATTTTATGAAACCTGTTTATAGCTTTAAAACTGAGAAGAGCTACAAAAACGAATCTTGGCATAAATTAAACAGAAAACAAGGAGAGGTTGTTGAAAGAGATGGAACTTACAAATACTTTTAATTCTTCCTCTAAAACTAAACTCCACGCATACTACCAACACGTCACAACTATATAACTCACTGCAATATCTCTCTTACATACGGACTATACTTAAACTTTCTTTGTAGTCTCTCTTAATAGTTTAATTTGAAATATTTCTTCCTCTTTAATAGTAAACCAACTTATAATTGAAAATAAGAAATGAGATTATTTTCAATTTCTACATATTTAAATGAACATTGTTACTTCAACTAATACAAACATGTATTAGTTGAAGGAAGTACAATATAGATAGAGAGTGGATAATACGGAACTTAGAAGTGGGTTTATTCATATTTTACGACAACAGAGGGGAGAAATTTTAAGAAAAAAACGCCAATAAATATTTCAATGGGTGGTAACTCTGAAAATGATGTGAAGTTTTCAAAAATTCTAGTTGAGCCTCTGTAGAGAGGTCTGAGCTATATACAGGCAAAATATTATTATAATAGAACCATTTTTCACAAAAGGAGAACATTTGGAAAAAAAGATTATTCTAAGTTAATTTTTTGCCAAAATATTATATTTAGATCAATTTTTTTGTCAAAATGTCCTTAAAATAATTTTATGCATGTATTCTAATATAAATGACACTAAATATCATGAAAATTATCCATTTATGCGCTTTTTTAAAATCACGGTTCCGAACGTAGTCGGATACCTTAAATTCAGAAACGTAACTAAAAATGGCAATGTGTAAAAATTAGGAAATGATATATTATATCATATTAGGTGCTAATTCGAGATTGATTTAGTTTATTTATAAATAGTCGTGAATTAAAAATTTTTTTTGTTTCAATTTAAGTTTTGATTTGTATACACATATAATTTAAGAAACTTATTAAAATTAATGTTATACTCTGAATTAGAATGTTTAATTTTGAAAGAAATAGAGGAAATTATGAATTAAATTGATTATATTTCTGATGATGAGAGAGAGAGAAGGGAACTTTGAAGATGTAGTCTTACCTGTGATGAGGTTGATGTATTTGTTGAAAATGAAGATGAAAAAAGTATAAATGATACTATATACAGAGGTATAACACCAGATATTATAATAAACACCTATGAATTAAAAGCTGAACCACAACATTTTTCGATGTTGTTACTATAGAATCAAACATTTTACCCTCGATTTATGAGAAACAAATTTGCATTAAAATGTAGGTAAATCTTAAACCCGTGTTTTTCGTACTAGATGTAAATTTTTTGGACCTTTACTTATAAAAAAAATAATCCATTTGAAAACTTAATTATTATACATTTTTTCCATTTTTGAAGAAGATTCATTGAAATAAATGGAATTTGAAAGAGAAATTGGATTTTTCTTATTGCTGCAGTTAAGATCTGAGATGCACATATGTGTACCTCTCACCTTAACAAAACTACTTATAACAATTTAGATTTTTCCTCCTATTTGTACTTCTGAATACCAAACCACCAAAAATTTCTGACTGTCAAAAATCAAATCACCCCAATTTTCCCCCTCATTTAATGTTTGTCAGGTCTGAAGAGGTTTTCAGAAATTTAAATTCAGTGAATCGATTTTTACAAAAGTGAAACAAAATAGTTAAAAGTAATAAAATTCTGTATCCCCACTTTAAAATATTAATTTTATTAATGTTTATAATTTTAGTTTTTATTTTAGGAGAATTTTTAGAAATTTTAACTTTTTTAAAACCTCTATCAATTAATAAAAAAAAACACACACACACACACAATCAATACAAAAAATTTTTAAAGTCTGTTCCTACTTAGGTCAACAAAAGAAAAAAAATAGTTAATTCACTTAATTAATGAATTAATATTTGAAAAAACTGTGTATCAAAATCAAGTGCCATCCATTTCAAGTTTAAAAAAACATATTTGAAGCCAAGAAAAAATTAGTTAGAAAATTAGTTACTTACTGGCGCCATCTGTTAGTGCTAGTTCTAATTTCGTTAGAAATAATGCAGAATAAATTTAAACTTAAAAAATAAAATTTAATTAATGAATTAATATTTGAAAAAAATGTGTTAACATCAAGTGTAACCCCCTACAAGTTTCAAAAAAATGTATTTGAATTTCAATGGATGAATGAAAAGTATTTTATTAACGATTGAAAATTTGAACAATATATATATATATATATATAGGGAGAGAGTGACTAATAGTAGGAATTGAATAAGAATCATTGACTGAATCACAATTAAGAAATATTAATAACAAAAATGAATAAATCTCACGCAACTCTTCATATTTAAATTCTTAAATATACATACATCCTTACTGAGATATATCTAAAAAAGAAGTGCTATAATTTCATTCTTAAAGCTGTAACTTACATAGTTGAAAAAAAAGTCAATTATAAAAATTCATTGTTAAAAAAAATTTACATAATGAATCAGATAAATCAAATCTGAATAGATATAAATAATTTATTGCATGTAATGAGCAATGTTTTGATAAACTTGGGGGAATTTGAGTTTCGCTTTTTTATTTTTTATTTAAGTTGGTCAAAGTCTGTGATGTCTGGATGCATCCGAAGGATGATAATGACACTAAAAATATATCACACGTGCCAATAAATGTTAGCAGTTTATCGGAACACTTGTCTTCATTATTCGTATTCACGAGTATAAAAAAGGGATACATTTTTTATACTCGTGATAGTCTAGATATAGTTTAAATATTTGATAGTTTAGTTTAAATCCTTTAAATATTTAAAAATAGTTTATAAATATTTGATATTTTATAATAAAACGTAAATTTTATTGATGCACCAACACATTGTACCAATCTTTATTTTGTAAAAATTTGTGTATTTTAGAAAGTCTCTCTCTTTTTTTTAAGAGAAGAAATGATTGATGTAAAATAATAATTTCTTATTATAAAAAAAATAATTCAGATATATAAATTAATTAAACTAATATAGCTGATTTTTAATTTGAGTCAGTAGTTTGATACATAATTAAATGCTTAATGATAATAAAACGATGTATAAATTACATAATTATTTTATATACTTTCATTAAAATAAATTCAAGCGTACACCAGTTTTCTTAGTATAATGATGCTCAATGCAATGATTTTTTTCAACCATTGATATCTGAGATACCACCATACATTTTTTTATTTGAAATGAGGCTCATAATTACTTAATTTGGACAAAATATACCTTTTTATTGAGCTTCACTACGGTATTATGTGAAAAATGGCTCTTAAAAGTTTTCATAAGAAAATAAAATTAATTATCTTCCTTCGCCATTAAGTTTAAAGTTTTAAGCTCTGAAAAATTTGAAAATATTTGTCAGGGTATCGAAACGGCAGCGTCATTTTTTCTCTAGTTTCTATTAGTGTAGTTTTTACAATTTTGCAGTTCGTATTGGAATGTCACACGGAATCACATCTGGAGCTGTCTATTGTACATGTATGCTATTTGGGAATGTCTAAACCTCCGACATGTAAATACGCAGAGAATGAGGAATATATGGCCGAATAGGACAATGCAACTAACTAGTAGCTATGTGAAATTTGGTAAAAAAATTATGAAGTGTAATTATTTTAAAACTAATTATTTAGTAGGAAATATTTCAAAGCCTTTAAGAATGGAAATAAGTGTCACATTTAAATCTTATGAGATCTTGCTTCAATACACCTTAAGTATCTAGATCTAAGTTATGCAAAGAAGGCCCCATTCGGAAATAACAGCGTAGAAAATATTCAGAGACTTATGAGGAACAACTGTTATAGGAAGACATAAAAACGTTTTAACGATTAAAAACAATATATTTTGTAAAACAGATAATGTTTCAAAAAAGTCTCCTGGCAGAAGGTGTTTACATTTTTAAAGTTATCCCCAATGAGAGAGAGATTTTAGGTTCCTTTTATATTGCAAATGGAAACTTTTAAGCTGGCGCTTCTTTGGTGATGGAATCATCAAAACTTTATACATTTTCTGATGGAGTCAATATACCAGACGTAATTTTAACAGTAGTTAAAATAAAGTCTTTAACAGAGCAAGTAAGTAATGGATTCATCGAAAAAAGAAGGCATTAATCGTGGTGTATCTCCACCCTCCATAGATCAGTGTTTCTCAAATTGTGGGGAGTGTCCCACTAAGGGGATGCGAGTAAGCTAGAAATCTCAGGACATTTTAAATTGTACCAAGATAATGACCCGAAATATACTGTTATTTACATGTTACATGTTATGAGTCCTCTACCAATGTCCTAGTTTTATTAAGAGTCCTGCACAAAGACCAGACCTTAATCCCATTGAACATATGAGGGATTATTTGCAGCAAAAAACTATAAGAGCACCAAATTTCTAACAAGCAGGATTTAAGAAAATATTTGGTCAAAGAGAGAGAGAGAGAGAGAGTGGACCAAAATTGACAGATCGTTTTGCAAAAAAGTGATCGAATCTCCGCCAAATAGACTTAGGTCATAAAAAGCAAGAGTGACCCAACAGATATTAATTTCTAAGTTTTAATTGTTTTTCTTAATTTATTGGGAAGTGTCCCAATACTTTTTTGAGCCCGTTTGTTTAACTCGATTTCTTTTATTTTCAGTTTTAACCATAATTTAATTAATGCATGAATTTTGTTCAAATTATTATTATTTGTACTTACCAAAATAGCATTTACTTCTTTTTTGTTTCAATTGTATGTTTACGTAATATATTAACTGGTAGTGTGTCCCAAAACTTTTTTGAGTGACTGTAGATCATTTTGGTATTAATTATTCAAAGATTGCAACAAGTAATAAAAAAAAATAAGTCAATTCCAACTTAGGTCTACAAAGAAACATTTTATTTTATTTACTTTTTATTAAATAGGTATAATTAATATAAATATACATATGACAGAATCACAATATTAAGTGATAAAATAGAAAGCGATTTTCCATACAATTTTCCGTTTTCCTTTTTATATAGGGTGTTACTATTGTTTTTTGTTTGTTACTATTTATTAACGATTTATTACTATTTATTACTATTACTATCAGTTTGAAAAACGTATTTGAACTTGAATGGGTGTGAATAGAAAGTATTTAATGAACTAGTGTGAATTATAATAGTAGGAATAGAAAAAAAAAGTTTAACTCATAAACAAGAGAGAGGTCCATGTCTATTAATAACTGCGATTCCTCAACCTCACAAAATATATGTAACTTATCACACACCTTCCTACAATTTTCCTATTTTTATGTTCATTTGTTTTCGAACTTGACACAAAAGACAACTTTTGGCACAATTTTTGGAAGCCACTAAATAATAATCCGTAAGTTAAGATCTTTCGAGTTGCACTCTTTGAGCTACTATTAAGATCAGAAACTAATTTGTACGCATATTTGACCTCTTCATGGGACTTCTGTTATGAAATTTACGCTAGAAAATCTTGATAGTTTTGTTTCTTATTAAAGATAGTATCTTAAATGAATTTTAAGTGAATTTGAATCACTCACAGTACTTCCCAATTCCTCTGAAATATCTTTGTACTTTGAATGCTCTTAGAATTCTAATTTAGTATTTTGGTTCATCACATTTAATTAAATAAGAAATAGAAATGTCTGAGGTTTAAGAACAAACGCATGAATGTTAATCTCTAAAAAATTCTAGCAGCACTTATACCAAGCATTTTATTCCACTGAAAGTGTACATCTTTGATTACAATGCTATTCCGAATTTTAAGAAATCAAGATAAACTCTTTTCACTCTCCCTCTAGTTTAAAAATATTCACATAACCTACCAAAAAAAATGAAAATAACTAATAATATTTTACTATAAATGTTTAAATTTGTGGTATATTTAACTGTAACCAGTTAAAGACTTAACTGTGACTGAGTGGAGGATTGTATATAAATAACACGCAACTATGAAATTGTATCGGTAATTAGTAATGTGTTGTACAGTGAAGTAGAGATATATTAAAATAATACTTTTAGAGGAAGTCGTTCAAATGTGCATCTAATTATAGTTTGAACCCACACAACACAACACAACAGTTGGCGACGAAGATGGGATATATTGGAGATTCTTTTGGATAAGGCATTGCCTGAAAACTGCTCAAGGTAAAGGAAATTTTTTCTCTCTCTTTAATCGGAAGGAACCATGGAACAGCAAATTGCAGACTTACTCCGGCAGAATCAAGATTTGATTCGAGCGCTGCAAATTAGAGACGATTCTCATAGTCATAAAGTAACTGTGCAATTTGACAAATTTGATGAAGAAAATGAAAATTTCGATAGTTTCATTGAAAGATTCGAAACTTACTTAGATATACAGAATGTACCAATAGCAAATCGAGCTAAGGTTTTTGTTTCGTCTCTTAGTGCAAAATTGTACCAGTTACTAAAGAATTTGCTTGCACCTGACATTCCTTCCGACCAAACGTTAGATAAATTAAAAGATGCACTTAAGAAACATTTGACCCCAAAACCTTTAATTATACCTTCTCGTCACAAATTTTTAAACAGAAAACAAACTGAAGGGGAAGGTATTAGTACATACATTGCCGAGCTTCGGGCTCTAGCAATGAATTGTGATTATGATAAAGATATGTTAAATATTATGTTACGCGACGTATTTGTAAGCGGGTTGCGGGATAAAATGATTTTAGATCGATTATTTGAGGAAGATAATATTAATCTCGAGAAAACGCTAAATATAGCACTGGCTATGGAAAAAGCTTTTAGAGGGACAAATGATATTATGGGCCGAGCAATAAATCCAATGCAAACTTTTAAAAAACACATGGATAAAAATCCAATTTTACAAAAAGCCGAAAGAAAAATTATATTGTTCATGATGCACAGGTACCAACCATGCAAAAGAGAATTGTAGATTTATTTTAAGTACATGTAATTTCTGTGGGAAAATTGGGCACATTAAACAGGCATGCTTCGCATCTAAAAGGCAAATGCGAAATCGGTTAAACAAAAACAGGTAACTCTATTAAATGAAGTTGAAGATAGAAATAGAATTCCACTATACGAATTAAAAATTCAGGATTATATATTACACGAGGAAGAACCAAAACGACCTCCAATTATGATAAATTTAAAAAATTGAAAACAAAAGTTGTTCTATGGAATTGGATACGGGGGAGCGGTTAGTGTAATGAGTATTGGAAATTTCAGGAAAATTTCAAATAAACAAATTAAACCTACAAATATAGTTTTTAAAAACATATAAAGGAGATTCAATTATACCATTAGGATATGTTACTGTAAGGGTACAATATAAAAATCAAAAAGTAAACTTGAACTTATACATTGTGAAAGAAAACTTGGATACTATTCTGGGTCGGGAATGGCTCTATAAAATTCATTTAGATTGGCCGGCTATTAAAGCTTTTAGAGCAAAAACTGAACAAAATTTAAATAACCTTCTAAGAGAGTATAAGGATATTTTCGATGATAAATTAGGAGAAATAAACAATTATGAGGCTAAATTAAAACTCAGACATGGAGTAAAACCTATATTTTGTAGGGTTCGAACAGTACCCTTTGCTCTCAAAGGTAGAGTTGAAAACGAAATTGACAGACTTGAAAAAGAGGGTATCATAGAAAAGTCGACAGCTCTGAATGGGCAACCCCAGTAGTCCCTGTTGTTAAATCCGATGGTAGTATAAGACTATGTGCTGATTATTCAGTAACCCTGAATCCAAATTTAATTGTTCCTCAGCATCCTTTACCAAGATTGGATGAAATTTTTGGTAGTTTAAATGGGGAAAACAATTTACAAAATTAGATTTTAAGCATGCATATTTGCAAATGAAAGTCCATCCCGACAGTCAAAAATTAATGACTATAAATACCCACAAGGGATTATATATTTGTAAAAGACTTATGTATGGATTAAATGGGGCACCTGCTATTTGGCAGCGCTATGTTGACGGACTATTTCAGGGTATGGATGGAGTCAAGGTCTTTATGGATGATGCGAGAATAACAGGGAGCGATGAAATTTCGCATTTTACAGCTTTAGAGGAATTTTTAAGAAATGTAGAGAACACGGGCTAAAGCTTAATTTAAATAAAAGTAAGTTTTTCCAAAATGAAATAAATTTTCTTGGGCATAGAATCGATTCAAAAGGGTTACATAAAACTGACGAAAAGATCTCAGCCGTTGTAAATGCTCCTGTACCCCGAAATGTTCACGAAGTAAAAAGTTTCTTAGGGTTAGTTAATTTTACGGGAAATTTTGTGAAAATTTAGCTACTATTGCTAATCCTCTTAATAATTTAACAAAAAAAAATGTTAGATTTTTATGGTCGAAGGATTGCCAGGTTGCCTTTGAGCAAATAAAGAAGGAAATTTGTTCACCTAAAATTTTGGTGCATTATGATCCTAGCCTACCTTTAACTTTAGCTAGTGATGCATTTCCAGTTGGCATTGGTTGTGTTCTGTCACACGTGTATCCAGATGGCTCTGAACGTCCGATCGCGTTCGCATCAAGAACTTTATCTGGGTCCGAGAAAAATACTCCCAAATTGATAAAGAAGCTCTTTCAATAGTTTGGGCAGTAAGAAAGTTTTATCTATATTTGAAAGGTAGAAGATTCACTTTGATAACAGATCACAAACCTTTGATAGCTATTTTTGGTTCAAAAAGAGGTTTACCAGTGTTGGCAGCTACCCGACTTTTACATTATGCGCTCATTTTGCAGTCATTTGAGTTTGATATAATATTCCGTAAAACGATTGAACACGGAAATGCAGACTTTCTTTCTCGTTTACCAAAAACATCCGAAGAGCTTGAAGTTAAAGATGACATCACAATATTTCAGATGTCACAGATTGAAGCATTACCGGTTACTTCTAAGGAGTTACGACAGGAGACGAGTAAAGATATAGAGCTGGGTCCACTCTTAAGAGCCTTAAAGGAAGGTAAAGATTTGCAAGGGAGGGGAAGCCCAGTATACCATTGAGGATGGTTGTATTATGTACGGATAAAGAGTCTGTATTCCAAGGAAATTTCGGAAGAACGTTCTGGAAGAATTACATGCTGGACACTTAGGAATAGTAAAAATGAAGGCTATAGCTAGATCGTTTGTCTATTGGAAAAATATAGATAACGATATTGAAGAAGCCGCAAAAAACTGTGTCGATTGTGCTAGATATAAGGCTGATCCTCCAAAATCTAAAGTTCATTACTGGGAATATCCCAGTATGCCCTGGGAACGTATTCATGTAGATTTTGCTGGACCAATTTTTGAACACACGTTTTTCCTGATCGTTGACGCTCATTCCAAATGGTTAGAAGTATACCCTATGAAGGTAACCACAACCAAGAAAACCATCGAATGTCTTCGAGATAGTTTTGCAAGATTCGGATTACCTAGGGTACTTGTCAGCGATAATGGATCTCAGTTTACATCCTATGAATTTCAGCGATTTATGCATAAAAATGGAGTTAGGCACAAAACTAGTGCACCTTTCAAGCCTTCTAGTAATGGACAAGCAGAACGTTATGTTGCTACTTTAAAGCAATCATTAAGAGCTATGCATAAATACGAAGGTACTATACAGCAGAAATTAAGTACATTTTTAATGCAATACCGAAAAGCTCCTAATGTAACTACAACACTTAGTCCAGCCATGTTATTCTTAAAAAGAGACATTAGAACCAGGATAGATTTACTTTTACCTGAATTGAAAACAAAAAATTCAGGATAAATTACGAAGAGATAATTTCGAATTCCGAGATAGGAAATTTGATGTTGGAGATCGAGTGGCTGTGAGAGTTTACAGAGCAGCTAATACTAGATGGAAGTTTGGTACCATTGTAAACCAGGATGGCGTACTCCACTACATCATTGATGTTCAAGGAACCCTCCTGAGACGACATGTTGATCAGATCCGTCCAGTGGGGATAAAGTGCAAGAAAACATCATTCCACTTATGCACCAGAGATTTCCATCATCAGAGGTTCGAGAAAACAACTCTAATATTCAGCATGCAGAAACGGCGGAAGATATTTCTAAGGATCGGAACAAGGAATTGGGTTCATCTTCCGTACAAGGAGTGCCATCAACTGATGTTGCAGTTCCAGATCTATCACAGTCTTCAGCTAAAGAGACTGACTCCGAGACGAGGAGTCCACCAGTTCCAGACAGGCCATTTCCTAGGCGTTCCGGGAGAATCAGGCGGCCTCCGGAGAGACTTGTTCTTTAAGGAGGGAGGAGATGTGGTATATTTAACTGTAACCAGTTAAAGACTTAACTGTGACTGAGTGGAGGATTGTATATAAATAACACGCAACTATGAAATTGTATCGGTAATTAGTAATGTGTTGTACAGTGAAGTAGAGATATATTAAAATAATACTTTTAGAGGAAGTCGTTCAAATGTGCATCTAATTATAGTTTGAACCCACACAACACAACACAACAGTTGGCGACGAAGATGGGATATATTGGAGATTCTTTTGGATAAGGCATTGCCTGAAAACTGCTCAAGGTAAAGGAAATTTTTCTCTCTCTTTAATCGGAAGGAACCATGGAACAACAAATTGCAGACTTACTCCGGCAGAATCAAGATTTGATTCGAGCGCTGCAAATTAGAGACGATTCTCATAGTCATAAAGTAATTGCAATTTGACAAATTTGATGAAGAAAATGAAAATTTCGATAGTTTCATTGAAAGATTCGAAACTTACTTAGATATACAGAATGTACCAATAGCAAATCGAGCTAAGGTTTTTGTTTCGTCTCTTAGTGCAAAATTGTACCAGTTACTAAAGAATTTGCTTGCACCTGACATTCCTTCCGACCAAACGTTAGATAAATTAAAAGATGCACTTAAGAAACATTTGACCCCAAAACCTTTAATTATACCTTCTCGTCACAAATTTTTAAACAGAAAACAAACTGAAGGGGAAGGTATTAGTACATACATTGCCGAGCTTCGGGCTCTAGCAATGAATTGTGATTATGATAAAGATATGTTAAATATTATGTTACGCGACGTATTTGTAAGCGGGTTGCGGGATAAAATGATTTTTAGATCGATTATTTGAGGAAGATAATATTAATCTCGAGAAAACGCTAAATATAGCACTGGCTATGGAAAAAGCTTTTAGAGGGACAAATGATATTATGGGCCGAGCAATAAATTCAATGCAAACTTTTAAAAAACACATGGATAAAAAATCCAATTTTACAAAAAGCCGAAAGAAAAAATTATATTGTTCATGATGCACAGGTACCAACCATGCAAAAGAGAATTGTAGATTTATTTTAAGTACATGTAATTTCTGTGGGAAAATTGGGCACATTAAACAGGCATGCTTCGCATCTAAAAAGGCAAATGCGAAATCGGTTAAACAAAAACAGGTAACTCTATTAAATGAAGTTGAAGATAGAAATAGAATTCCACTATACGAATTAAAAATTCAGGATTATATATTACACGAGGAAGAACCAAAACGACCTCCAATTATGATAAATTTAAAAATTGAAAACAAAAAGTTGTTCTATGGAATTGGATACGGGGGAGCGGTTAGTGTAATGAGTATTGGAAATTTCAGGAAAATTTCAAATAAACAAATTAAACCTACAAATATAGTTTTTAAAACATATAAAGGAGATTCAATTATACCATTAGGATATGTTACTGTAAGGGTACAATATAAAAATCAAAAAGTAAACTTGAACTTATACATTGTGAAAGAAAACTTGGATACTATTCTGGGTCGGGAATGGCTCTATAAAATTCATTTAGATTGGCCGGCTATTAAAGCTTTTAGAGCAAAAACTGAACAAAATTTAAATAACCTTCTAAGAGAGTATAAGGATATTTTCGATGATAAATTAGGAGAAATAAACAATTATGAGGCTAAATTAAAACTCAGACATGGAGTAAAACCTATATTTTGTAGGGTTCGAACAGTACCCTTTGCTCTCAAAGGTAGAGTTGAAAACGAAATTGACAGACTTGAAAAAGAGGGTATCATAGAAAAGTCGACAGCTCTGAATGGGCAACCCCAGTAGTCCCTGTTGTTAAATCCGATGGTAGTATAAGACTATGTGCTGATTATTCAGTAACCCTGAATCCAAATTTAATTGTTCCTCAGCATCCTTTACCAAGATTGGATGAAATTTTTGGTAGTTTAAATGGGGGAAAACAATTTACAAAATTAGATTTTAAGCATGCATATTTGCAAATGAAAGTCCATCCCGACAGTCAAAATTAATGACTATAAATACCCACAAGGGATTATATATTTGTAAAAGACTTATGTATGGATTAAATGGGGCACCTGCTATTTGGCAGCGCTATGTTGACGGACTATTTCAGGGTATGGATGGAGTCAAGGTCTTTATGGATGATGCGAGAATAACAGGGAGCGATGAAATTTCGCATTTTACAGCTTTAGAGGAATTTTTAAGAAATGTAGAGAACACGGGCTAAAGCTTAATTTAAATAAAAGTAAGTTTTCCAAAATGAAATAAATTTTCTTGGGCATAGAATCGATTCAAAAGGGTTACATAAAACTGACGAAAAGATCTCAGCCGTTGTAAATGCTCCTGTACCCCGAAATGTTCACGAAGTAAAAAGTTTCTTAGGGTTAGTTAATTTTACGGGAAATTTTGTGAAAATTTAGCTACTATTGCTAATCCTCTTAATAATTTAACAAAAAAAATGTTAGATTTTTATGGTCGAAGGATTGCCAGGTTGCCTTTGAGCAAATAAAGAAGGAAATTTGTTCACCTAAAATTTTGGTGCATTATGATCCTAGCCTACCTTTAACTTTAGCTAGTGATGCATTTCCAGTTGGCATTGGTTGTGTTCTGTCACACGTGTATCCAGATGGCTCTGAACGTCCGATCGCGTTCGCATCAAGAACTTTATCTGGGTCCGAGAAAAATACTCCCAAATTGATAAAGAAGCTCTTTCAATAGTTTGGGCAGTAAGAAAAGTTTTATCTATATTTGAAAGGTAGAAGATTCACTTTGATAACAGATCACAAACCTTTGATAGCTATTTTTGGTTCAAAAGAGGTTTACCAGTGTTGGCAGCTACCCGACTTTTACATTATGCGCTCATTTTGCAGTCATTTGAGTTTGATATAATATTCCGTAAAACGATTGAACACGGAAATGCAGACTTTCTTTCTCGTTTACCAAAAACATCCGAAGAGCTTGAAGTTAAAGATGACATCACAATATTTCAGATGTCACAGATTGAAGCATTACCGGTTACTTCTAAGGAGTTACGACAGGAGACGAGTAAAGATATAGAGCTGGGTCCACTCTTAAGAGCCTTAAAGGAAGGTAAAGATTTGCAAGGGAGGGAAGCCCAGTATACCATTGAGGATGGTTGTATTATGTACGGATAAAGAGTCTGTATTCCAAGGAAATTTCGGAAGAACGTTCTGGAAGAATTACATGCTGGACACTTAGGAATAGTAAAAATGAAGGCTATAGCTAGATCGTTTGTCTATTGGAAAAATATAGATAACGATATTGAAGAAGCCGCAAAAAACTGTGTCGATTGTGCTAGATATAAGGCTGATCCTCCAAAATCTAAAGTTCATTACTGGGAATATCCCAGTATGCCCTGGGAACGTATTCATGTAGATTTTGCTGGACCAATTTTGAACACACGTTTTTCCTGATCGTTGACGCTCATTCCAAATGGTTAGAAGTATACCCTATGAAGGTAACCACAAACCAAGAAAACCATCGAATGTCTTCGAGATAGTTTTGCAAGATTCGGATTACCTAGGGTACTTGTCAGCGATAATGGATCTCAGTTTACATCCTATGAATTTCAGCGATTTATGCATAAAAATGGAGTTAGGCACAAAACTAGTGCACCTTTCAAGCCTTCTAGTAATGGACAAGCAGAACGTTATGTTGCTACTTTAAAGCAATCATTAAGAGCTATGCATAAATACGAAGGTACTATACAGCAGAAATTAAGTACATTTTTAATGCAATACCGAAAAGCTCCTAATGTAACTACAACACTTAGTCCAGCCATGTTATTCTTAAAAAGAGACATTAGAACCAGGATAGATTTACTTTTACCTGAATTGAAAACAAAAATTCAGGATAAATTACGAAGAGATAATTTCGAATTCCGAGATAGGAAATTTGATGTTGGAGATCGAGTGGCTGTGAGAGTTTACAGAGCAGCTAATACTAGATGGAAGTTTGGTACCATTGTAAACCAGGATGGCGTACTCCACTACATCATTGATGTTCAAGGAACCCTCCTGAGACGACATGTTGATCAGATCCGTCCAGTGGGGATAAAGTGCAAGAAAACATCATTCCACTTATGCACCAGAGATTTCCATCATCAGAGGTTCGAGAAAAACAACTCTAATATTCAGCATGCAGAAACGGCGGAAGATATTTCTAAGGATCGGAACAAGGAATTGGGTTCATCTTCCGTACAAGGAGTGCCATCAACTGATGTTGCAGTTCCAGATCTATCACAGTCTTCAGCTAAAGAGACTGACTCGAGACGAGGAGTCCACCAGTTCCAGACAGGCCATTTCCTAGGCGTTCCGGGAGAATCAGGCGGCCTCCGGAGAGACTTGTTCTTTAAGGAGGGAGGAGATGTGGTATATTTAACTGTAACCAGTTAAAGACTTAACTGTGACTGAGTGGAGGATTGTATATAAATAACACGCAACTATGAAATTGTATCGGTAATTAGTAATGTGTTGTACAGTGAAGTAGAGATATATTAAAATAATACTTTTAGAGGAAGTCGTTCAAATGTGCATCTAATTATAGTTTGAACCCACACAACACAAACAAAATTAATAATCAATTTAAGAAAAAAAAAAAAAATTGGAACATTGAAAAAAAATGGAATATAATTTGAAATAATTTATATTTATTTACGATTTTGAAACTTTTAAAAATACATATTTGAATATATTGAGGCACAAAATATAATTCTGACATAAAGTTAGCAGTAAAAATCTTTTAGAATTTAAATTCATTCCATAAAAGTTATTTTTTTTATAATCACAATCTTTTCATATATATTTTTTTTCTAATTTTAGACAATGAGATGATTGTTTTGACCTTGGATATGAATATACAAGATGAAAACGTATACATAAACATAGATATACGTTCTATAAGATACTTTAAATTTGGGGAAAATATTTGTTAGGATTTTTAAAAATTTGTGATTCTCTCTATCGGAATGAAATTTGAGACATGCGTGTTAAAACTAGATCTATTTTACTCTAAAAATAGGTCAAAATGTGTATGTTCAATGATAAAATTCATTTTCGAAGTCAAAGTTCTTAGTGGATTAAATGACTGAACTAAATCATGATTTATTTTAGTATTCACACAAAAATGTTAAAACAAATAACTTTGATGGTACGATTCACTAGTAAGAGAGAATTAAAGCAAAAAAAATAAATAATAATTTTTATTTTATTTTCTCTTAATTTTGTGATAGCAGTAAATATAATTTGAGAATGATCAATTCCGTAATTTTGTTTTAATCAGATTTCTTAAAAATCAGTTTCTCAGTAAAAGTTTATGTTTTGCATTTGCTGCATTAAAGTGATATTATAGTAAGTTCAGTATAGATGATATTATATGATAAGTAATATACTATTATTTTTGTTTGTTACTATTTATTCATTGATTAAATTTAATTATTCCAATAAAATAGTATAGTAAAAATAATTCACATTCTCAGAAATTAAGTCATCCCAGGTAGGATTCGAACCTATGACCTTTGGATTAGAAGTCCATTACGTTATCCATTGCATGACAGGGACGCAACGAGTGGTTTTCCTTTTTTACATATGATATTTGACTATTATTTTTGTTTGTTACTATTTATTCATTAATTAAATTAAGTTAATGAATTATAATATTTGAAAAAGAACAACATATCAAGTGTCAAAGTTTATTTACGATTGAAACTTTGATAAAGATATATATATATATATATATATATATATATATATATATATATATATATATAGGAAGAGTATTAACTAATAGTAGGAATTAAAAAATCAATTTGAAGAGGTAAAAGTGTTTAAATTGGATTAAATATGTATTTTAATTATTTTGAGGATTATATTAAACTGTTCAATATGTTAACTCTTATGACGATATTGAAGCTGTATCTGGAGAAAAACTTTTTCAAAATCAAACAATAATAACTAACAGCTTTTGGTAAGAAATTATTTCTTTATAACTCCTCAGATTTACAAATTCATACAAAAAATACCAGAAGTAAAATATCCTACTCTTTACACATTCTGCTTAGTAATATTAAAATAGCCTTACATAATTACCATAATTTAAGATTAATTACAGCAATTGACTGCCTTAAATTGTTGTACAAGCATCGTAGAAAACAAATCTAAAAACTAATGGGAAATCAGAATTTAGTAACATCTATGATCAGGAGGATCTTAATGATATTTCTGGATACTTGACACCAGCAACTGATTTTTCTAAAGCACTTCTGTAAGGTCCATAAAAAACATGCTGAAAGACATACACGCTCTTTTGATAAAAAGGTTCACTTATTTCGTCAAAAGGAACAAAAACTTGACGAGAAACACTATTTTCAATTGAATCATCAAAATGAAACTCTTTTCTAACTTCTCTTATTCGAAGCAATAGAAAATTAGTGAGTACAGGGTTATTTAAATCTTCAAAGGTAGTTAATTCAAATTGAACTTCTGCATTTCTTATGAAATTTTCACCATAGAAATCTCGGTACAGTACTTGATCTTCTGAAGAGTTAGATCCAGTTATTTCTTGATATCGTCCTCTGTAACTCACAACTACTTTAGGTAAAACTACAATACAAACTATACTGATGCTTCCTGGTGATTTTGATGAAGGTTCACAAAATTTCCTTTTTACGACATTCAAACCTGTCACGTTTCCCAAGTCGAACATAACAGTACCACCAAATGATTCGTTTTCTTCATAAGAGTTTTGTACATTGAAGGAGAAATCTGGAATTTCGTTTAAATCCAAAGTTATATTTTCGACAGCTTTGGGCAGTGAGACAGATATAATTTCATCTATGTATTTATTAACATTGTCTGTATCCCTTCCGTATGTTGAGACGAAGGCTGAAAAAAATTACAATAGATAATACACTTAGATAATAAAATACACTTAAATAAGTATTTAAATAACATTTCAAAAGAGGAGTATTTTTTTCATTCAATTAATTTGTTTTTGTAGTTTTGATATGACATGTATTAGTAAGAAGGAAATTTATGTAATATTTTCAAAAGATTGTAAAACAATAAAGCATGTTTAATATTAAATAAATATTTAAACAATCTAAGGAATTTGATGTTATACATATGGTTTTAGTACTTTTTAACCTTATATTAATGAATAATTCTTTTATTTAAGTTTTGTATTAGAATAACTGATTTTTTTTTAATTTTTAATAAAAGATAAAAAAAAAATTAGAAACTTTTAACACTATTACAATTTTTAGAAATTTATTATTTAAATAAATATTAGCATCAAAAGTTCCAGTAAACTTTTTAAAACTATATCTTGATGTATTTAAAAAAAACGAGGAATATATTTCGATCTATTTTACATTTTTGACAAGGAATAATTCCGCATAATTGTGCACAAAGTTCAGTTAGTTTCCTTTTCTAATAAAAAACAATTATTTTAGTAGATCCATGTTGTAAAACTAATGCTTCTTTATTTTTATTGCTATTGATTTTCTGTTTTGCTTTGATTTTCTTCAAACAAAAATCCGTATATGTGTGCCTTGATAAAAATTATAAATTGTGTTGATTTGGCAGGACGTAACAATATTTCTTTATATATATTATACCTCAAAAATATCTTATATTTTGTTTAATTACTAATTGTAACATATTTGTTTAATAATTATTTCAGTTTAATAACTTACTTTATTAATTAACTGAAATATGAAGTATATAAGGAAGTACTCATGTCATACTGAAAAGTTAAAGTAAATTTTAACTATTATAATAATTTTCTCCTTCAATTATCTCCCTTATTAGGAGTTTAGAGAAATGAATAATTAAGTTCATCCTAGATATTGGGTATTTCAATATGTTTTATTATAAATGATAGCCTGAAGTAAAAACTAAAGAATATATATTATTTATAATAGCAAAACAACTTACCAAGCACCATCAGTAAAACAGAAAAGCGCAGCATGTTTCACCCTAAATTACAACAGAATTAATATTTAACTAATCATTTTTATAAAATAAACGACACCTACTTTAAATTAATATTTATACACAAAGTTTTTTCAATTTAATTTTGAATAATATTAATTCCATAAGTATTTATTAAATGATAATGATTGTCTCTAATTTTTTTCGTTAATGCATTAATATTTATCCGTTACCTCCAAAAACGATACAATCAAGAAAAAAAACTACATATATTTGGATTATTCTTTTAAATTACTTGTCTTTTGTAAACTTTGTTACTTTTTCTTTGACATAATATTTCAACGCTATCGAAGATATAATGAAAAAAAATATTAATACAATCAGGTTTCATGATACACAAATCTCAATTACTGATGAAAATCATTGTAATTTTATTTTTATATTGAAGATAAAACAGCAAAAAGTATTTAAAAATTGAACTTACAATATAAAGTATAGTTTTGCAATCTTTTTTGTGGGTTTATTTTAATTGATTGAGGAATTAGAATTTATAAATTCGATTTAATTTAATATTTCATTACATTTAGATCATACTCTACTCTAACTCTTATATTTATTCTCATTTATTTCTACTCTACTGTTAAACTTTCCTTTGCAAGTTTTTAAAATCGAATGACAACCTTTAATTAAATAAATGTTTTTTTTTCTTGATCAAACATACCAACAAACTGTTTATTAGAAAAACAGCGTCTCTCAATGCTTAGCTTTTGTAAATGCTCTATTTAGGAGTAATAAACAGTAAAAACTCTGTTCAAATGAGACTTTTACAAAAAAAACTGTCATTTTAATGCTATTTTTCATCTGTCTTGCTATTTATCATTACTAATTCAAATTCAACTCCTGAAAAGCTAAAAAGAATTAAATAGAATGCAGTTAAAAAAAATTTAAGCCTTTAAATTTTCCTAAAATTAATTTTAGAAATAACCTCAATATTTATATCCTAGCAATTGTTGCAAAATAATTTGTTTACTTCATTTTCATTATTACATTAATATCTTTATGGTTATTTGCTTCAAGTATATCAAAAAGCCAGAAGTAAAATTCACTAAACAGCTACAATTAACATGAATAAATTCTTTAAATTTGGCGCAAAATAATTAAGTAATATTTAATTATAAGTTATATATTTACCTTGCTTAAGCAGATCAGAAAACGTAGTAATAAGATTTCATTCTCAAGAGTGCCTCCTTATATAGAACTTTTTATCAGTCATAAAAATTGGATTTTCTTAAATAAAAATAATTCAACTCTAATCAATTGCAGATATATCGAGACTCAACAGATGTACTTAATTTTGATCACAAAATGGGTATTGATAAAAATTACAAAAAAGTGGAATGATTCCTTTATAAACGTGCTTTGGTAACACATTTTTTATTTAATATCTCTGAAGTTCAGGTATATCTAACTTTGATAACTGTCGTTAAAAATACCGTGCACGTGACAAGGAATGTTAAGATTTATCAGAACATTTGCTTCTGAGATTAAAAGTTCTTTTTGCAATGAAAATAAACATAAATATTCAAACTAAGTGACTTATAATACTTATGCATAAAGCTCCATATTTTTATTCAAATATTCTAGTTTTTTTAGTTTTTTAAAATGTTGTTCAAAATTTTTCTTGAAAAATGATGGAAAGTTACCTAAGAATCCACGTAGAAACTCATTTTCACTTTAACATAAAAAAAATATCATTGACTCTCAAATTATGAGTGGATCATAGTTTGACTTAAAGTCATACTTATGTTAGTGATTCAGTAAGGGCATATGAGCAATAAAGAAGGGGAGAGAAGAAACCGAACTATGCTTAAAAAAAAGAAAATGAAAGAAAGAAAGAAAGAGAGAGACAAATAACATTTTCCAGTTTTATTTTATTTATCAACATTTAAAAGTATTTTTTATAAAGTGTATAGTATTTAAATAACTATAAACACGGCAGTAAATCCAACCAAGTGAGGACTTTGTATGAGAACTGGGAATCAGACAACATTTCTTATTAGCTGGATTGAGTTTAATATAATAAATAATTACTAATCCCAAACGGGTAGTTAGTCTCTTGGACTTAATTAATTTGGATATCTTGTTATATTTTGTTGAGAGAGAGTTAGTAAAAATGCTTTTCAAATCTTCTCTACCTTCTTATAGATTGGCATGATGTTTTTGCTTCTGAATGAAGGATAATACATTGAAATTACGGAAACTTTGTGAAAAAGATTATGGTCAGAGATCCATGCAAGTTATTTTCCTATTAAATAATTCAGATATTGTTACACAAAGTATTTGATAATCAAATTCGGATATTTGGGGGAAGGGTATACACGTCTTGTGACTTTAATCGACAAAGCTTGAATAAAAATCCAAAAAAAAAAAAAAATTTAGGATTTCACTTATATAAATCATTCAATAAACTAATATCTAACATTTGCAATATATTTTACTTGGCAAGTTTTGGAGGCAATTATATTGTGGAAAATTCACTTAAAAAAAGTAGAGAAGATAGAAAATATTTTACATCACTTATAAAATGAGTAAACGAGTTACATCGTTTATATTTGATCATCATTTTATAAAATGAAAAAGGGAAAATATTTTACACTTCTTCATTTTATAAAATGATAATAATTACTTCTTAACCATGCAATAAAAGTGTATTGATTCATATAATATCTAGATTTCACCAAACAATTATAACTACATTATTTCAATTCATTACATCATTACTCTTCAAATTAAGCTTCGAATATTTTTCCAGGATTAACTTGAGCCGAAGAATGCAGTATTTTCAGGAAAAAAAAGTTAAACAGGTTTCAATAAATATGTTTATATGTGCATAGTGTAACATTAGGTACTGTGATTACAAATTTCACAATTTCATAGTAATTTTTTCAATAACGGGATCTTACATATCCGTGCTATTAATCAAAATCACAAGTGGAGCAAGACACTTAGCTGGTTTAGTTAAAATTAAGGTAGTCAGAATTTGAGAAAATGATGTCACGTAACTTTGACTATTTATAAGGAATTATTACATACAACCCTAGGGAATTTATTTCAGAAGATGATCTATTTAGTTAAGATTTCAAAATAGTAAAACACTTGCTACATATGTATTCATAACAATTTTTATCATTCCTGTAACAAATTAACTTTCTTTAAAAAAAACTCAATCTTACGTGTATAATTCAAATTAATGAATAAATTTCGAAATGTAACGGAAATTTTTGCTTATACTTTTATTGAATAAGTGTTCACAGTATTTGTGTCTTTTAACTCTTTTTATAAGCCAATCGAAAATGTAGCCAAACTGCAGCAAAGGAATTGCTAAAGCAGTAGAAGAAATAAATTTAGCTATTTACTCAAGACTCATCAAGTGATCATTTTTTTTAAAAAAATGTAAAGCCTGCATTATGATAGAAAACAAACACTTTGAACACTTGATATGTCCAGTAATGAAGTGAGAAATATCTATCATTATGGATGAATAATGAAGATGGGTAAAATAGTTTTGAATATGGTGTTCTCTCACAAGAAAACATTGGAAATTTTGCTCAGCATTAAATTATTGAAATTATTATGCTTTAATTAAAATTCTCAGCACAATTTTCAATTACAAATTATGTAAATGAAAATTGCATTCGGAGTTTGGCATAAAAATTTTTAAAAAAAGCTTAAATTAAAATAGGGGTACGTCAAAGCTTTCCATTTTAATGATTCTAATTCAAATTATACATAAACGATCGTTTAATAAATTATTTGAGCATTTATTTTGAGAACACCGGTAATGAATTACCATTGTGATCTGCTCAAGTTGAGACGAGTGTTTATAGAAAACACCTCTTTCATAATATTGGTAGCTACTGAGGATTATGTGATAAAGGCTTCGAAATCATTCTTTGGTGCAGCATGGAAGATGTAGGTAATATGGAAGCTTCAATCAGGTGTTATCTTCATCATTTCACCATGAAAGAAAATTACAAATTATCTTCACCATTGACTTTTATTTTGCTTTCGTGCAGCGTTAATTCTAAATTAAAAACTTTAATAAGCCATATTATAAATAAAATCTTTCTTGCAAGATATTTTTTTTACCTATACATTTTAATATTATTCCAAAATTTGATGCTGGAGATATTTCTTTTTTTTGTGAAAGACATACTGAAGGGAGTTATGAGTAAATAATAATTTTTCACCATGCTTACAAGTTTTAACTTTTTTCATAAATGTATTCGTCAATAGCACTTTTACACACATGATATATTACTTAAAATTTATAAAGAAGGCAAATACTTTTGATGGTGGGTAGAAAACTAAATATCTAAAACCTACACTTAAACTCTATGTATGACTTTATTTATGTGAATAAAAGAGCCAGTAATTGAATCCTTTTAAAGTTCTTTCTATTGTATTTGCAGCGTTGTTGTGTGGATGGAATCATTTTTATACAAGATGGTGCTCCTCCGCACACTGCAAATCCAGTGAAGCATTTACTGAAGGAGCATTTTAGAAATTCTAGAGTTATCAGCTGCCATTTCCCTACAGTCTGGCCACCCCGATCACCTGATCTTAATTTGTGTGATTTCTGACTTCGATTGTGCACTTAGCTGAATTGAAATCACGCTTTGCGCTGCACATTCTGAACGTGACTCCGGAACATGCTCTGTTTCTCAATTTAAACTTGTTGCAGACAACGATGGACAACATATTGGACATGTTTTGCGCCAGTCTGGCAAAATTTATAAACCTATTTGATGGACGCTTTTTGTGTGATTTTTGGCCTCGGGTCAGTTAAAAATCGATTTTTCCATTCCATGTGATATAACCTTGCCGTAGTGGCTGGGCTTACGTAACTAACAGTATCACACCTGAACAGTCAAGCACATTGAGCAGCATACTTGGTTTAACGCGTTACACTTTAGCTGTTATTTTACGATTAACTGTCATTTCTAATCAAACCTTTTTAAATTATAGTGCTACATCACCATCTGTTGCTAAAATTTGGAATTACTTTTCCTTATGCCATATCCTTTCCCCTTCTTCAATAATATTCCGTTCAAATTTGACGTAATTTTGATCAGTGGTTCTTTTTTTATAGCGTTTTGAAACTTTAACTTTTTAATTATAATCACCCCCTTCATGTACTTTTTATTGTGACCTAATTAGTTTCTAAGGTAAAAAAGTAAAAAATAGGATATTTATGGGTGTATTTTTACACAGAAAAATAGAAATTTATGCTTAAGTTACTTTCATAGTAAAATATACTATTTATCATCGAATTAAATATACATTAAATTAGCTAAATATGAGTCACATTTTCTTCAGCTTTGAATTACAAGAAATAATTTCACTCTCATGAATTATAAATGAGAAAAAAAACTGGATTCATAAGGGGAAAAGTACATAAATGAATTTTAATACATACTATAATTAAAATAAACAAATTCTTGCAATCAATTATTTTTTATTAAATCAGATTTACAAGTACATTACAAAAACACTGAGAGAAAAAAATTCTCCTATTTTTTAAAAAGTAAGCAAAACAAAGCCTAATAACATTGAATACATTATCAGAGTAGTGAACAAAAACTAATTTTGTAAAATTACTGTTCTCTCTCTCTCTCTCAATTAGACTTATTAAAGTGAATCGCCACTTTAAATGTCTATAGAATGCTTCGAAATCAAAATCAAACAGAAAAAAATGGAAAATTATATATATATATATAGACCATTCATTCACTTAAAAAAACAACTCTTAATGAAGTTCTGGATACTCTACGGTAGAAAATGCGTTTTCTAAGACTTCTCTGTAAGAACCGTAGAAAATTTGCTGAAACAGATAGGTGAATTTCTGGTAAAAAGGTCCATTTATCTCATGATATGGAACGTAAAACTGATTTAAAACACGGTTTTTATATACATTATTATACTGAAATACTTTTGTAACTTCTCCTTCTCCAAGTATTAGAAGATTACTGATTGATGGCTGTTCATTATCATTAAGTTTTGTTAATTCAATCTGGGCTTCTACATTTCTTAGAAAAACTACAATATAGAAATCTCTTTGTTGTACTCTATTGTTGTTGCTCTCTGAAGTGATATATTCTGCAGTCGTTTCGTATCTCCCTTTGTATGCCACACTTACTCTAGGTAAAACGACATTACAAACTATTCTGATGCTTCCTGATGATCTTGATAAATATCCGCAAAATTTTCTGTACACAGAACTTAAACCTGTCAAGTTTCCTGAATGGAATATTACAGTGCCATCAAATACTTCAGCTTTTTCTAAAGGGTCTTGTACATTGAAGTAGAAATCCGGCATTTCGGTGGAGTCCAAATTTGCCTTTTGTACAATGCTGGTCAGATGATCAAAAAGCACTTCATCTACATATTCGTTCACATGGTCTATGTCTATCCTGTATGGCGTCACCAAAGCTAAAAATATACATTATTTTCAATTAGTTTAATACTTAGAGTGATTTTTTTTATAATGACATTTTTTTTAAAGTTTCTTTGAAACTAATTATTCTTCGCATGAAGTGTGTATTATTAATATTAATATGAAAATAATTGAAAACATGCCTCAAATATATTCTAAATAGTGGGAATTTGTTTGATATTATGTGAAGTAGTAAACTCGATAGAAGATTTATATTCATATTATCATTTTATGTACAAATAATGTATATTTTGTTTAAAAGAAGAAATGTATTTCTATTTATATGTTGTGCTTTTGATTCTTTTTTTATTTTTAAAACGTAATGTTATCATGCGTAAATAGAGGTGGGAAAAATCGGTCTTTTTTCGAACATCGGTAAATTTATATTATGTGTTTTTTTTCAACACTTATACTCAGTCGGAATGGAAAAAAAAAACGTAAGGTTTTTTTCAAAAAAATCTTCTATTAAATAATGAAAACAGGAAAAATTACAATATTTAACTATTTGTGTGTAATAAATGTCTTCATTTATATTTACTTCTCGCTTTCGATAGGTGAATCGTCAATATGGACCATCCAGTAGCAATGTCTTGAAGTGTATCATCATATCCAAGACTTGGTGTTTTTGTCTGAATATGATTACGGCTCCAGTATCCCAAGAACAGATGCAGCATGTGCACAGCAGCCAACCACCCAGCACTAACTTTTCATGGACAATACCATTCAATGTTTGTATTATGACCTTACCTGTTCTTATCTATATGTTATATACTTTTGAACTTGTGTATCGTGATCTCAACTGGAGTCGAACGACTGAGGAATCTTCTCGATTTACGTAAAGAGAGTACATCCCTGATTGATTAAAGCGTTCATGAGTGTATGATTGGCTTTATTTAAGCTTATATATCTCAAGAATTAAATATCGTAGCTCCTTCCATGTTAATCGTGAAAATTCTGGAAGATCGGAGTCTCTTAACAAACTCCATATCTTCCTAATATTTGCAGCCATTTTCTTCAACTATTTCTTTAAGTAATTAGGCTTCTTCACTAAATCTAGCATTCGTTGGGCAATTATATTGTCGTTCTCAATATTTTTAAGGTATCCGGCTACGTTCGGAGCCGTGATTTTCAAAAGTGCATAAATGGATAATTTTCATGATATTTAGTGTCACTTATACTAGAATATATGCATAAAACTGGTTTAAGGACATTTTGAAAAAAAATTGATTTAAATACAATATTTTGGCAAAAACGTAACTTAGAATCATCTTTTTTCAAAATGTTCTCCTTTTGTGAAAAATGCTTCTATTAGAATAATATTTTGCCTGTATATAGCTCTGACCTCTGTTCAGAGGCTCAACTAGAATTTTTGAAATATATAACTTAGAAGCGGGTTTATCCATATTTTACGACAACAGAGAGGAGCAATTTTAAGAAAAAAATGCGAATAACTATTTCAATTGGTGGTAACTCTGCAAATAATGTGAATTTTTTAAAAATTCTAGTTGAGCCTCTGTAGAGAAGTCTGAGCTATATACAGGCAAAATATTATAATAGAACCATTTTTCACAAAAGGAGAACATTTGAAAAAAAGATTATTCTAAGTTAATTTTTTGCCAAAATATTATATTTAAATAAATCTTTTTGTCAAAATGTCCTTAAAACAATTTTATGCATGTATTTTAATCTGAGTGACACTGAATATGATGAAAATTATCCATTTATGCGCTTTTTTAAAATCACGGTTCCGAACGTAGTCGGATACCATAAGTCTTGCTGGGAGGAAAGAAGTAAGAACTGCGCAGACGATTTTAACATTATCTCCAATATATGGTATTTGGACTTTTGAGGGTAATATTGTTTAAAGCTCTCCAGTTCTTGAGCTGGCCGTTAACTGCTTCAACTACCTAACGAATCAATGTCACCAAACGTGTTAGCATCCCTCTGCAGACAACCGTACTTGTTTGTCCATAAATGCAGGCATTTTAGGTACTAGGTCCATTTCTTCTAAAAGCTCCAAACAGTATGAACCATTAGCGGACAAGCTATTTTGCTTCATATCACATCAATGTGCTGGATGCTCCAAAGCAAATGTGAATATCGGTTTAAAGGCCTTATTATTGTAGTATTTGAGAGATAAAAAAATATAGTGGTGCTTCAAGCCCTTAACAGTTTTTTTTTAAATGCAAGTTAGAAAAAGTGCTTAAAATAACAAAACTCAACAAATCTGCCAAGTTTGAGGACTTTTTTTTTATTTGAATTGCTATGTTTTTTCTTACTATTTAAAAATAAAAGTAAAGATCAATACCTAAAGTTCACATAAATATATAATATGAGCGAAAAAGGCAGATCTTTACCCACATCTTTTAATGTTAAAAAGTTTTTTTTTATTTTACATTTAAATGATTTCTTGATTAGCCTATTGAAGAGTAGAATATTTGGTTAAGAACAAAAGGATATTTAGCATGAAAATGCTTTTTAAAGTATTATATAGCTAAAAAAACCTCTTTTCTGTTTTAGTAAGCCACTTTTATGGAAATTTTGATACATATAATATGAAGCTCATCTTAAGTATTAGGTCATTAAAACTGCCCTACTTATATAGTATTTAGCAAGTGTGTTATAATTTAAGCCGTATACATTGAAATTTGATTTGATAACATACCAAAAGCTGCCAAGAAAACAGAAATGAACAGCATGATTTCCCTGGAATAAAATATAAATTATTAATTAATTTAATTGTTTAATTTATATATAACAAAATTTATGAGCACAATCAAACAAAATTTTATATTCTTATCTTCTTAGTGGAAGAAAGGTTTCTTAAAACATTTTTAAATTTTTCACAAAACGATGTCAATTACATTAATCTTCTTTTACCAAATGAATGAATTCAATTTTATAATATTGTGATTCACAGTTTGCAAAATACATCAGAGAATTCCTTAAAATTAACTTAAAATTAAATGACATTAATTTCAAATACAATTTCCAATTACCTTGATTCATATTTGATCATTTTTATGTATTATTACAGACAAGTTTTTATAGAAATATTTGTATGAAAGTATTTTTTCTGAATAGTTGTTTTAATAAAGATTGTGAGATAGACATGGGGTCATGGCCACAAACTTGTATCGGGCATAGCACATCTGCCAAATAATAATTTTGTTTACTGGAATCTATAAGAACTAGCCACGAAGAGCATCTGAGCAACGTTAAATCAGAGTTGGTCTCTTAGAGAGTTCGGTGTTACCTGAGGTTTCGTCCTTCATTACTTGACCATGGTTCAGAATGTTGAGATCTGTAGCTAATAGATCTCATGTATCTTCGTCGTACGACGTTAGTAAGCAAACGATCTAAAAATATATTGCTCTTTCTGAATAACTGCTTTTTTTTATTGAACTTGAATTACATAAGCACAATTCATAGTGTTTCGTTCAAATGCTAATTTATTTGAAATGAACATTCAATTTTTCATACTTTAGATACAGTTTCGAAAATATTATCAAGTAAAATATTCAGTTTCAAAATTAAGTACATAATTTATATAGAGAGATTAGATTTTGCATGTATAATTATATATTTAAAGTAAGGTTAATGCTATATTAGTGTATTAGTCAACAATAAATAATACGTATACATAATTTGAATGTACGTCTGTTTATCACTGAATGAAATAACAAAGAAAATTATTCGAAGGATAGAGATTTGAATGCATATAATAGATAAACTTATGCAACAGAAAACAATGTAAGAAACTTTATTTTTTTGGACTAATAATATATGAAACTTAATTTTTTTTTATTTAATTATTTTATCAATGAGTTAAATTACATATTTTTCATTCATTTGACTCAATTCTACCATCAAATTTGTTGGAAGAAATTTTTAAATGAATAAACTAAGTCTTAATTTAAAATTTTTTTCATTATTATAACACAAAAAATTTCAAAAACTATATTAATACCAAAAATTCCTAATCTTCAACTTTCATGAAAGATTTTCTTAAAAAATAATATTCGATAGACACTTGCTTTCCATTATTAAAAAATCCACCTTCACAAAAGTACTTACAAATTTAAAATATTTGATGTGTTTACTTTATACAAACATTTATAGAAATTCCAGTATTAAAAAAATTAACAGATACTGTAACTAATTAACTATGGTAAATTATTTTGTAGAGTTTTTAAAATTCTAATTTTACAAATCTTTAACATTGAAGTAATGCATAGCATTATACAAATTAAAATTAACTCGAGAAATATTTAAGTGAATTATGTATGCATAATAGTTAAACTCTATTAAATCAAAAGACACCTACTTACCTTTACGAATGAGTGAGTGAGTGAGTGAATGTGGGGTTTTATGGCGCAAGAGCCAAAATTGGCTATACTGCGCCACACGTTTGTTAAAATTATAAAAACATCTTACCTTTACGAAGCAAGTCAGTCAGAAATAAAGCTATGTCGGTTCATTTTGATGTTGGGGTTTATATAGGAATTGCTATCAGTTATTAAAAATTTTAAGCAATGTTTTTAAAGCAAAGTATTTTAAAATTTAATCAACCTTAGATAAACTACAACTCGACAGATGTATTTAATTTCAATGAAAAAACTGAAAATGATAATGAATATTAAAGTACGAAATTTTTTTCTCCTTTTTTTCTCAAAAGAGCATTGTGCACAAGAAATACGATAAAGGATGCTAATGATATTAGTCACGTAGAACAAAATGTTGAAATTTTTGACACATTTGATTCTACGATTAAAGTTTCACAGAAAAAAAATTATTAAACTTATCACTTAGCAGACAACATTTTAATATTTAACCCTTTTTATAGCATTTAATATTTAACATATTGCAGTGCAGTTATTTTTTCAGTTTTTTAAATACCCCTTCTTGCCTTTTTATGAAAAGATGTACTCTTACTTATATATGAATGACACGTCTTAAAAATTTTTTTTAATATAAAAAATTATAACTTATTGAGAACAAGCAATTATACTTGTTTTCAAATAAGGAAATGCGTACCAAATGATTATGCTAATGACTTAATGAGAGTACACCAATCAATCGACAAGAAAATTGAAATATTTGTACTGTTGTTACTTTTGACACCTGATCAACAGTAACATTAGATCAAGGCCCACGAAATTCATCGTGGCAAGAATCTAGTTGTACGCCTGTCATTAGGCGTAGCTTTGAGCACTATAAAGGTGACAGTGCAATTTGACTCGGTTTCACCCCAATTTTGAGGGAGAACACCCGGGAAAAATTTTGTAAAATTATAAATTGAAATAAACGGAAAAAAAGGGGAAAAAAATTTTTTGAAGCATTTATATATTTCTGTAATAATAATAATTAAACAAAAATACTAAAAAGGTGACTTATGTAAAAATGGAAGGAAGCACACAATTTTTTGTTCATTGTCATGTATTGACAATGAGAAATTTGTGCTCTTAATCATAGGAACACTTTTCTTCCACGGTAGGACAATCATTATAAAAAAAAAAAGAAAAACTATATAGAGACTGCAGAAATTAATTCTTTTATGTAACCTCTTTAAAATATTTACATCCATGATAAAATGTAAAAATTTATATTTGATTATTAGATTTGTAAAAATGTACTAAATTATAAGAGTTGTAAAAATGTATCTGATTATTACTGTTTTTAGATACATTTTTTTTTCAGCTCTTCATAAATTTTCAGAAATAATTATTGGAGCATGAATGCGACTCACATAATAAATAAAAGGAATACAAAGGTGGGGGAGGGATTAAAATTTCTGCTTTTTGCTTGTACAAATATACAGGAAATGTATAAACAACATTTCTAATGGTTTAAGCACAATAATTTTCAATTTATTTTGTACATTTACAATGAAATGACAATGGTTTTCTAGTCATTCACTATAATCTTAGACCCAAAAATAATACTACAATATAATCCTACAATAGAATAGAACAAAAAAATTTTCTCCCCTGTTTCTATCACTTTGCCTTTCGTCTAGGTGAGTTTTTTAATAGGCAAACTATTTTAAATAAAACATATTCTGCTCAAGCATTCAATGTAGTTTATAAAAAAAATTAAGAAATTTTTTATACTTACCAACTTTTTATAAGTATTTAACGTAATAATTTTACCATTTATTATTCTAAATTCGAAGTTAGCGAAATAAGGAGCAAGAAACAAAATTAAAATCTGTAAATTTAAAGCATTGATTTTTCGTGCAGAAAGATCAAGAAACATGTTTTTATTAAAATTAGCAATAATTCTATTAATATTAACTTTTCTACTTTCATTAAAAATATTCAGAAATAGGATAAACATCTTGAATTTCAATTATTTTTACTGAAAATACTGTTCATTGAACCTAGACTTTTCTGATAATTCGAACATTACAGTGGAAGCCAGAGTATCACGAGCAGATTATGTACTTAAAACCCTATTTTCTTTTACATGATTAAAAGTTGACATGAAGAAAAGTTTCCAATTTTACTTGATTGCAAATTCACTTTGTTATGGAAAAGAAAATCTTCAAACCAAAATATCTGGCACCAAATAATTGTAGTTATATGGAGCTTCTGATATCATAGCTAATGATGATTATTGATTCAAGTCTTCAACATTGTATCAAAAACATTGCGGTAATTAAACTTATCTAAAAACAAGTAATAAACATAAAAACAAATCAAAGATAATTCCTACTTACGTCAAGAATGAAAAATTTATTTTAGTTACTTTTTTATTAATTAATTACAATTAATATAAATATGTATATACATATGACAGAATCACAATATTAAGTGGCAAAATAGAAAGTGATTTTCCTTGTAATTTTCCATTTTTCTTTCTATATAGGGTGTTGGACTATAATTTTTGTTTGTTACTATTCATTCCTTAATTAAATTTAATTATTCCAATAAAATAGTATAGTAAAAATAAATCACATTATCCGAAATTAGGTCATCCCAGGTGGGATAGGGACCCTCGACTATTGTATTTGAAGTCCAACGCGCTATCCAATGCGCTACAGGTGCACAACGAGCGATTTTCCTTTTTATATATGGTGTTGGACTATTATTTTTGAATGTTTCTATTTATTAATTAATTAAGTAGAATTACGGAGAGAGAGAATTAAGATTTTGAAAATCTGTATTAACATCAAGTGTCATCCACTACAAATAAAAAAATGCATTTGAACTTGAGTGGATGAATAAAAAGTATTTTATTAACGATTGAAACTTTGAAGAAGATATACACTTCGGGAATCACAACATCTGTCCTACAAGCTTATGAAGTAAAAAATGGCTGAGATACGACATACAAGGTTTGCTCTACAGTACTTGAGTAAAGGAAGCCCTTGGAAGAAATATTTCAGAATGTATGGCCTGCTGAAGCAAAAGGAAGCATCAGTAAGTGAGTGAATACTAACGTCGCACTGTTCAGCAACCTGAGGACTTTTGACGACGAGCCTCGTAATTTTGAACCACGGTCAAGTGACGAGGACGACACCTGAGCTGGCACCCCCTCTCCTAACTACCACACCACACCCACGGGAGGACGTTTCAGCTCTCGACAGATTGAACGTGCATCGTGCCCCTACACGGCGGGTCTTTAGTGGTACTGGGCTCGAACTCGTGACATGCCAGCCATGATCCGATACCTTCACCACTAGGCTACCGCGGCCACAAGGAAGCATCAGGACAACCATTTTATAAACATCAACAAGAAAGAAATTTTTCCTCAAAAAAAAAAAAATATTTAAATAAAATTTGATAATTTTATAAAATATACTGAGAGAAGATTTACGTGTATTGTGTTATATTTTATAAAGTGTCTCGTCTTTTTTAAAATGAGTTTTGATTTTTTAAACATATTTATATATTCTGCTGAATCCTATTTGACTTTTATTATAGATTTTATTGGAATACACTTTTTTTTCAAGGATATTCTAAAATATTCATATCGAATACATCTCCTTTTTAAAATATTATTCCCAGTTAGTTTTTGTTTACTTTTTGCTACACTAATATGTTTTTCAAAGTAAAGCTTTCAAAATTAATTAATAAGTATATTCCTATGTATTCTTCTTAAAGGACTTTTGAAAATTAAATGAATAATAATAAACACTGCTTTTAAAAATAACATTGTTCCGTGTCCCACTGCGAAACAAAAGAAAATCCCATAACCTCATTCCTTCTTCCTATAATTAATATTCGATCTGAATGTATCTCAATTTGGCAGCCTATAGTTTATTACTCTAAAACTGGAATTAATTGTATGTTACTTAGGAACAAAAAAACACATAACAGAAAGGACATCAGATTTTGAAGGAATGACACTTGAAAGCTAAATGTTCGGTAGAGAGATTTTCATTCAAACTGTAAAGTAGATTTTAAAAAAATAATTACACCACAAAATCATGATTGAAAATATAGTTTAACTTAAATTAATTATGCATAAATCGGAGACAAAAAACAAGATTTTTATTCGACTTTATTTTTAGATAATGAAATAAGTAGTTCTGGTAAGTTTTTACATTTATTTTTAGATAATGAAATGAGTAGTTCTGATAAGTTTTTACATTTCGTGGCACGTGTGAGATATATTTTTATCATCATCAATTTTTTAAAGTTTTTTCAGATATCGTATAAATTAAAACTAAAACTTAAATTGAAAAAAAAAAGAAAATGACATGCTGTTTTGGGTAATTTTATCAATATTAATTTTTTTTGATGAAATTAAATACATCTGTTGCATATGAACGCATCTTATAAGGACTGAACACTAAATAATTTATTAACTGATAAACCATCCTATATATAAAGATCCTTTGTAGCTGAGAGTATAATAACTCATTCAATACAAATTTGTCTCAATATAAGGTAAGTATTAGTTTCTTAACTTATTCTTTCTCAGTGAATTTAGGTACCTTTTTTCCATTAAAATTTAATCTTCAGTTCTTGTAATTTAAAGAACTTTACTTTGATTGGTTTGATACACTAGAAGTATACTTGCTGTACCTTAAAGGGAAAATATGTGTACCATCTAATAAAAATGAAAAAAATGAAAATCCAAGTTTGTCTTGTAAGAAAATCAATGAAAGATTAAATTATAGAAAAAAATAATAAAATTATACTTACAAAATAATTTTACCCATCAGTGATAAAAAAAATACGAGAAAATGAATCATGGAAAATCTAAGAAAATATTAAAATTCTTTCAATTTCTATGATTTAAAAATAATTTGATTGTAAAGGAAAACAAAAAGATCTTCCCTTAAATCTGCGGCATCGAATTACATCTATATATCCTAAGATCAATATATTTTTTTAAATTAATTAATTAGTTTTATGTTTCTACATAGATAAAATGAGTAATTTAAGAATCAACAAGCGCAATCAGTGTTTGAGGAACAGATTATGATTTCTGATCTGTAGTATACTTAATTTCTAAGCAAGTATTTCATTTGTTGAAATGTGTGGAAGTTACAAATATTTTATTAATTTTTCCGCAGTTAAACCTTGAAAATTAACAGGGCTTGCTTAGATTTAATAAAACCATATAGTTTATGCTACTCTGTAGTTGAAGAAATTTGAGTCCAACTGAAACTGAAAAAGTTGTCATAAAAATACATAACTTATTTATAAGAATTATTTTGAGCAAATGCTTTATAAAAATAATTTTTCCTCAAAAATTTAGAAATAATTAAGTTTTAGTACGAATATAAATAAGAATGCTTAAAGAATTATTCATTCATTTATATTTACTCTTTCTATTGTTAAATTCTAAAACATTCTATAAAACTAACTGCAGACTCTATTTAGAAATAAAGAAAGCTTATTCGTTTTGGATTGAATTCTAGTACTTAATTGTAAAATATGCATACATATTGTAAAGAAGTGTATACAAATATGAGTAACTAAATGAATGTATTTAAAATATTTTCTATTGTATTTTATTAAAAATTCAAAATATTTTTTGCTAAGTACCTAATTCTATTTCAGAGAGAAACATGCTGTTAATTTCTGCTTTCCTGTTAGCATTTGGTAGGTCATTACATTATAGGACTTACATTATAGTTTTTACTAAGCTTCATTTTATTTGCATATATTTAAATTCCAAATTACCAAGAAGATTTAAATATTTGTTTCCAAACTGAACCGCAAAAATTAGCTAAAAGAAAAAAATATTTTTCTAATTAGAAATCAAAACACACACACACACATAAAGAGTGTTTTTTTAGAGGTATAGAACTTTAAATTGCAATAAAACAACGATGTATTATTCGATTGACATGAATTTTTTTTATTCGAAAGATAATCTTGTGGCATTACATTTTAAATATGATTTCTGGTATATGACTGCCACGGATGTAGTCCAATTTGGACGTCAATCCGAAATTCTTGAATAAATCCGTAACTATGCGATGAATATATTAAAATCATTTAACTTACATTTAACAACTACTTCTTATTTATCTTATCTTTTTTTTATATTTTTACGTCATCTTTTGAGCATGATTTAAACCAACCATATATCTTAGTTGATTTAACATGTATGTTTATAATTGGACTAGCAGTAATAAAATGTAGATAGAAAGAGAGCGGTGTTTTTATTTATAATCAATAATTGTTTCGATTAGGATTAGATCAAAATGGATTACATGTATAGTTTATGAAAATATAATAATTAATAATTTACAGGGAATGAAGTTATTTGAATAGAGAGTTAAATTAGTCATTTAAAAATTAGATTTTGTTGTATGTGTGGTTAGTTTCATTATTTATAACTAAAATTTTTTTTATCCTTAATAAAGAGCAATTTAACTGCTTTTTTTTTCTTTTCTTTTGCTTATACAGTTTGAATTTTTATTCCTTTCATCAGCATGTTTGAAGTGATTTAATATTTCAGAAGGATTTTAATTCCTTACATAACGATATTTGTTTCTAAAATTAAACTTCAGCATGTTATAGTTATTATTTGAATTGAATAATTCTAGAATAATAAAGTCAAAGGGCAATTATAAACTAGATAGATTTGATGTTAGCTCTTGTTGCGTATAAAACTTGAATAAAAGAGCAAAAAGAACCTCATTTGTAGCGTATCGGGTACTGCGAACGGATGAGAATGTCGATTTGTCGTAATTTCCAGTGCCGAATTTTTCCTTTATGGCTAGTGTTGCAGCTCGCTTTTGTTAAATACGATTGATTGATTGAATAACGTCGCACTGTTCAATTATGCATCGAGTGGCCCTGCGACGACCACTAAAGCGAACCATGGCCAAGGACGTGACGACACCTGAGCTGGCACCACCCTCTCCTAACTACCACACCACACCAACGGGAGGACGTTTCGTGCCCTCGACAGATTTAACGCATCGCTGCCCTACACGTGTGGGTCTTTAGTGGTACTCGGTGCCAGCTCAGGTGTCGTCCACGTCACTTGACCATTGTTCAAATTTAAGTGGTTCGTCACCAAAGCCCTCGTGTAGCTGAACAGTGCGACGTTAATATTCACGCACTCACTGAAGACGTTGAAATGACCATTCAGTCAAAACACACAGTTGAACCTGTTCTTGTGCACTGATAAAAACCACATAAAAAAACCACACAAAAATTTCATGAATTCTTACATATAACACAAGCTCCAATTCGTCAAAATAATGCAGAAATTGTTTTCATGTGGTCGCACAAAAATAAAATCGCATAAAAAGGACCGCACAAAAACAGGTTCGACTGTATTTTGTTTTAATGAATAGATATATCTTTTGGCACAAAACACACACATCTTAGTTTTATTTCTTCTCAACCTAAAGGTCAAGTTACAATGAATTTTATAAAAATTAGAAAAAAAACTGGAAGTGTGTGTGGTGCATTTAAATGATTCAAAATCTATCATGCCAAGCCTGATAAAATGTATAATTAATGTTTATTTCTACAATACTCTTTTTTGAAACTGATATGTATGTTATTTTCTGGAGAATGTACTAAAAATATTTCTTATTGTATAAATGTATTTTTGAGTTATGGCCTATTATTTAAATAATGGTCTCAAAGAATGACACATTTCTTGTAATATTTACTCGATCAGCTTTAAAATTTTTATAAAACCTTAAAACTTCAGTACATTTTCTAGATAAATGCATCTAATTCGTTTTGGTAATTTCCCACTTATGTGTGTGTGTGATTATGATTTTTATAAAATTTTAACATTTTTTTTAAAAAAAATTGATCGAGTTAAATGTTAGTATTTATTGGTAATTGATTTGTTAAAACTTTTATAATTTTTTAGTATGCTATTTTTCAAAAAAGTACTCCGAACGTGTTCGGATACCTTAAGTAAAGCGCTGTACTTGTAACTCATAAACAAAATCCATGGGGTACCTAAACTGTTTTATAGGCGCAAGATTTTATCAAGCCAGTCTATCATACTGAACTCTGGTTAGTTCAGAAACAGTGTAAGGGACGTATACTAAACTTGGATGCAGGAAAAGGTCGAGAGATGGACTGATGGCACTGAAAAGTACACAGAAACATAACGGTGGAAACCTGGGAGTAAGTCATTCGTATTTATAGAGACTAATAAAAATAATTTCTGCTATCGTAAGATATAACGATATTACCTTGTTTCTATCTAAAAAAAACAGGCTCCTGCAGAAAAGGAGTACGAAGTGCGATTCCTACGGACTTTCCTATTGATTTCAAGAGATTAAATCTATGTTCCTTAAAACTTTAAAAATATCATGGTGAAACATTGATTTAGTTCGGAGAGGGTTTCGTTTCTCTCCTAAAGCAGCCGATTTAAAAAATAACGTTGAGCAGAATATGAGAAAGGAAAAAATCATAAAAATTTCAAGTATAAACAGATTTTTCCTCGATATTACGTATGCGAGGAGAAAAATTGAAAAATTACCTAACGAGCAGTTTACAGTCAAATTTTATTTCAAAAGTTAAAAAAAAAAATTACAATTCATTATATATATTTCATTTAAAAATGCACTTTAATACCGTTATATGCAAATGGTTTTTATATTTACTCATTTGTTTAGTCGGGTGGTGTAGATTGCCAGTTGTTTTGTATTATGTCATTAAAGCTACATTCGCATTGCTTTGGACTAGTTCAATTCAAGTTTTGAGATTTGTATATATATATTTCTCCATATCAGAGCGAAGTTCACTCTTCATTCATTCCTAGGCCACTCAGGTACTCCCCTTGTAATACATTCCAACTACTCTCGTAAATTATTCTAAATTAAACTTTATTACATTATGGTCCATTTCGAAATAATTTTATTCTTTCCCTGCCAGAAGTGAAGCCTACCTTTAAAAAGATAATTCTGAATTGCTTTCTCCACTTAAAACCGCTAATATTCTACACTATGTTAAAGTCAAAAACTTAGTCTTGATGCATTTAATATGCAGAATGGAGTTTAGTAGCACCAGGATTCAAACCCCATGACTCTACACAGGCACTGCCATCCGCGAGTTTACCACCGGACATTAGTAAAGGATCACAATTGAAGGCTTATTTGCCAAATCGAATTCCATAAAACAATAAGTTGTGTAAAATGATAAAATATTTAAATATATTTTTTTTGAATTTGTAATTTAAAAGAATCGTTTATATGTTAATAGATTTTGCAAGTGAAGAATCAATTGTGAGTAAGGCCAAGTAAATATATATATATATAGAGAGAGAGGGAGAGAGATCCCGAAGGAAGATCTTATCACAAACTTTTACCTACTGTAAAGTAAAAGAGTGAACATATTAACGTCGCACTGTTCAGCTACACGAGGGCTTTTGGTGACGGACTACGTAATTTTGAACCATGGTCGAGTGATGTGGACGACACCTGTGTGTGAGCTGGCACCCCTCTCTAACTGCCATACCAACTGTGGAGGGGAAGTTTTAAGCTCTTGACATATTTATCGTGCATCGCTGCCCTACGGTGGGTCTTTAGTGTTACTGGGCTCAAACTCGTGACAAAGCCAGCCACGATCCGATACCATTCGGCTACCTCAGCTCGCTTCCCTACGGTAAAACTCGCTATCTCCATTTGTCCTGACTAGAAAATTTCAGTATGGAATACAGACTCAAGTACAGAATGTTTTTTTTTTACAATATTACATAAACATTTCTCTTGCACAAAAGGATGCAAGATCAACAGAGAAACCAATATAAAATAAAGAAAACAGCACAACTACAAAACCACAAACTTTTATTCTGGCCAAGTAAAAAAAATGCTTATAAAATTACGTTTCTTGCATTAAAAACATGTCCAAAATAAATCTGAGATAAAAAGTATAAGGACCTCTCCAAATTCTTGTCGTCTTATGGTTTAATGGCGAGTAAAAGAAGCTCAGAAACTTCGTAGCGTATAAGTCCACTTCCGCTGTAGACAATCAATTCCTTAAAAATGCTTACCGATTCCTCTTTAAATTGAGTCATTCTGTCTTCAGGTATCTCTAAGATAACTGTAGATAATGACAACAATTCTCTCCTGCAAGAAAATTTTAAAGCAGATTATACTTTTAATGCTTGGTCTCTTAAATTTAGAGAACATTTTAATGAGTTTGGTTTAGTCCATTGAAGGGATTAAAAAGGAATGGATTGCCCACAACAGCAAGTCAAATTCTCGACTCAGTATTAAATTCAGATAGCATATCAATAATGCCGGAAAAAAATTCGCCTTTTTGTTTAAACTATTCTTCTTAACCGTTTGAGTCAGGGTATTGAAAAAACACTGTCAAAGAATACCAAACAGTGCAACCGTGCTTTTTCAGAATGAGTACGAAAAGACCCAAGTAGTGCGATAGCACTTCTTTTACGTCGAAAATACTAAAGCGGTGCGATAGAACTTTGTCCATTTTACACCGACGAATCCCAATCGGAGCTAAGAGAGAATGCTGTTTACCTAATGTAAAATGTACTATTTAAATTAAAGAGCTCTGCAATGTACTTGCTTCTTCGCGCAACTTCAACATTGGAGTAGCGCACCGACAGTTGTCCATTATGTTCAAGAATGTACTGGATTTTCTCGACATAAAATTTCAATAGCGTGATTGCTGCTTGGGACCCCAAATGATTAAACAATAGCTGGACAACCAACGTTTGCATTGATAACACATTGATATTTTTAATTTGTTCTTATTATAACACTTTACATTAATTAAAAGCATATGTCCCACATATAAATGTCAAGTCCTATACATATCATCCTTTTAATTTAACGTTAATTTTTAATTGAGAAAAATATTTGACTATTAATTTCGCTTTTCCTCTTCTTATAATGCATGATTTCGAAATGATTGCTTAGTACTATTGCAACAGTATCAGTGATTTTGAAAGGCCGCGGTAGCCGAGGGTATAGGTATCGGACTGTGGCTTTGCTTTGTCACAGGTTCGAGCCCAGTACCACTAAAGACCTGCCGTGTAGGGCAGCGATGCACGTTAAATCTGTCGAGAGCTGAAACGTCCTCCCGTTGGTGTGGTGTGGTAGTTAGAGAGGGGGCCAGCTCAGGTGTCGTCCACGTCACTTGACCATGGTTCAAAATTACGTGGTCCGTCGCCAAAGCCCTCGTGTAGCTGAACAGTGCGACGTTAATATTCAATCAATCAATCAATCAGTGATTTTGAACAAAGCTGGGCGTGTGAGTGAAGGTGAGATTTTAACGTCGAACTGTTCAACTACAAGTGACGAGGACGACACCTGTGAGCTGGCTTTTACCTCTAACTACCACACCAAGGGAGGGAGTTGGAGCTCTCGACACATTTAACGTGCATCGCTTCCCTTACGGTGGGTCTTTAATGGTACACACTGGGCTCGAACGCGTGACAAGCCAGCCACGATCGATTTTCTGACCACTAGCTACCGCCGCCACTGCACGAATTCTATAAACGGAATACGCTGAGGGGAATATTGAGCATGTTGTCGAAAAATACTATGGGAAAACAATCGGAAGGGGAAATAAATTTCAATTTATATTTTAATTTCATTATTTTAAGTATTATTTTATTATATATTTATTAACCGATATTGTTAATTTTATTTTCTTAATAATTTGATAAAGCCAAGATTCACATCTTGCCATATTTAACGAACGTTTAGCCTTAGAATGGCAGCAAGCAGAGAAATATGAAACTAAGCACATGGTTGTCCATGACCAGGGCCGCCTCACTTAGGCACACTAGGCAAAATGCCTAGGGCGCAAAAAAAAAAAAAAGGGGGGGAGTTTGAATTACACCTAATATGCCACCGCCTAGCATGCCATGAGACAAAAAGCATTTCTACTCTGAAAATAATGGAGATTGAAAAGAGATTGATTATGGAAATTGAAAGGCTTAACAGTTTGATGTCGCTATGCACCCAAAATGACATTACTATGGAAATTGATTGCAATGTTAAGGATTTTTCAATAATCAAAGCTCGAAGAAAACCTTTGTTGTACCAGAACAATGACAGTGATTCAACAAATAAGGATGTAAAAATAAAAGATAATAAGGCGATAAGTTATGAAAAAGATGATAATTAACAAGTTGAAAACAGTTCATACAATAATGTATACTCTATACTGTAATTGCAAACGATTTCATTGATTTACCTGTACTCATTCTCAAAAAGAGTGAGTGGGTGGTCAATGATTTCGAAAGGTAAGAAAATCAACATGAGTGGCCAAACTATACTATTATTCTTTTTTCTTATGGTTGCCAGTTAAGGACATGGCAGGTCTATAGGTGGTGGACAGCAGAAACTCTCCAAACATTAAAAACAAAGAAAGGGAGAAAGAGCAAGATTATTAAGGGAAAATTCTCCAAACCAAAACCAGCAAGGTAAGAGCTGAAAATATAGCTACTTTGAAAATATTGGGGTAGGGGCGTAACAATTTGAAGTGCCTAGGGCTTTGCCAATGACACGCATGAGAACGGGGTTGCCAATTTGGCGAGTTATCTTGGAAGGTGGCAGGGTTACGATAGCTTCATTACCTTTAAATATATATGGGGATTCAAACTCGTTGTAGCTAATAGTGTTGTATCGAATATTTACTTTATTGACATCCCCAGACAAAACGTTATTTTTTGAACAGATCATAATCTAAGACTACAAGCGGGTGATCTTTAATGGAAAATTACGTCAACATCCAGTTAAAACCATATTTTTATATTAAATCATATGAGAGTTCGTTGCATTTAACCACGGTGAGAACTTTTCTTGTTGAATACGGATTTACGCCAAGAAGTATAGTTGGAGTTGTCCAGTTTTAAAATAATATGCCCCTCCAATTCGGAATCCAGTGAACAGCACAACTTTAAAGATTCTCGAGTTCAACTGTGAAATTGGTAACATTAAGCACAACAATTGAAGCAATCGTACATACTTAGCGCTTTGATCATTTAAAACTGAAGTGGCACATCGCCGCTTTCGCATCGAACGACCCGAAAACCAATATCTTTCCCGTATCACAGTCTTGTAGTACCCGTCTTCGAGATTTGCAGGGTAGCGTACAAGATAACCTATATTCGTCTGAAAAACAAAATAAATAAAAATAAATAGATAAGGTGCTGAGTTTAAGTAAATTTATGAAATAAAAAAGGAAAGGTTCTCTTAGAATGCTACAAAACCGCTTTCTTTGTTATCAGTAGTAAAACAATTGCATAGATCAATTCTACATAGAGAAATACGAATAGAGTCTGATGTTATACACACATTTTTCTACTTATCAACGATATATTTACAATATTACCGATAATCCAAAATAATTCAATAATAATCCAAAAGCGCTCCTAACTTAAGCATGTTTGTTTGGGTTATATTTGAAAGTTTATTATACAGTTATAGCAGTCTTGCATGTATTCAGGTTCAAGTTTTTCCGCTCTACAAATACGTCACCAAGACCAGATAGTTGTTAGTGATGCTAACTTCTGAGCCATGGGTTCGAATCCCATAGAAGCCGAAATTTCTCTCGAAAGGTTAGTGATCCGGAAAGAGGAATGGGAGATCTCCGGACCACCCCTGGGTTGTACTTTCTCAACGTTGGGATAGAAAGATGTCTAAAATTGTACCACAACCAACGTGAGACTTAAAGCTGCGGCCAAAATGACAGATGAAATCTAACTCCCTTGCCATGAATACCACGAACATCGATCAGGCACGGTCAATTTGGTGTGGATTTAGTCAAAAATATTTTAAAGCCCCATTGGCAACAGACTAAGTATTTCATAAGGTTAAAATGATACAAGTTCGGATTTTTCACTAAATATTACTCTAATTCAGTTTAATTTAATTTGCTATAGCATATTTTTCACAAATACAGGGCGGCTATAATTAAACTGCATGTGTTATAGAGGTGCTAGACAGAAAACTTCTGGGAATATTCCAGTGAAATTTGGTATCTACACGTTTCAGAACATGCGCAAGCCAAATATGCAAAGAAAAAAGAAAACGCCATTTTCACACCCGATACATGGCGCGGTGAAGTGTTTCAAAGCTTGTCGACGGTATATCTGCAAATCTTAAGCCCATCGAACAGTATAAAAAACAAGACCACATTGAATAGCAATGTTGAAAGAACAATTGATTCTAGCATTCCAAGAGATACTTTGCTTAGAAACCACGGTATTTATACAGGACGGAGCATCCCTTCACATCGCTAAACCTTTTTAAAAGTTGCTACATTTTTGGTGCGATCCAAGTCATAAGCAGTGGTTTTGAAAATGCCTGGCCCCCACGTTCACCGGACCTTAATCCTTGCGATTTTAAAAGGACATATGAAAAATATGGTTTATAGATAATAACATGCTTCTATTTCTGAATTGAAATCTAGCATAACGTGACACGTGGGGTGGGTTAAAACAGACATTTTAAATGCGACGGTGGACCATGCAGTTTTACGTTTTCAGCATGGGGTTGCATCTAGTGGTTCGCATATTGAGCACAGCTTGTGATAATTTCATTGAATAAATAATTGTCTGATTGTTTTTCAAAGCATTTTTATGGATTGTTTAATTTATGATCTTAATTTACGTTAATTTTTTGATTACATGATACTTTAAACATTTAATCACTGAACCAAATTGTATGGAATTTTAATAAACTGCAATTTTGTATATTGTTTATATGCCGCTTAGAATGTTATTATGCTCTATCAGTTTTGGAAGTTGTATATGCCACCGGTGAGCGTTGAAATACGGGACAGCACCATCTATCGGAGAAAATGGTGTTTTCCTTTGCATATTTGATTTGCGCATGTTTCTGAAACGTGTAGACACCAAATTCCTCTGGAATATTCCCAGTAGTTTTCTCTCAGCACTCCTTGAAGACTTGTAGTTAAATTATGGCCACACTATACATATATACGGAACTAACGTGACTTAGGCAGAGAGCTTCATTTTCAAGTGACATCCTTATCAATCGGCCATAGTATAATTACAAGGTTTGTCGTATCGACTTGCTTCGAAATGCCGCTTAAATACCAAATTATTTTCACTATAAAACCTGCAAAAATTTATCGTGGTGTTTTCTTTAGCAAGCTCCCTTTTCGAAGGGGGGTATCCACGATCAGATCGTTACTTCAATCAGTCTGTAGTTGTTCGATGGGTCATCCAAGATATGAAAATCGTTATAAGCAGTATCATTTTTAACACGCTTTTATAAGCGTCACTTATATGTAACGGAATCATTGAACTCTATTTTTACCCATTTTAAAACATCAGTTTAAATCAAAATTTTACACAATAGTCAAGAACCGATGCCAATACAATAATTTCATAATTTTGATCCTTTGTCCTGATTAGGATAATCAGGAATAATGATTTCCAGATTTGACGACTAATTCCATGCGTCATATCTAGACGACGACTAATTCCATATTCGGAGAGTAAAAGATCGTTACAACCCTAAAAGTATTCCTAATGTTAAAAGGAATGGTGCATCAGCATTTTTTACCATAGTGTAAACAACTGTCTAATTTTTCTGAAAATGGAATTAAAAAGACTAGTACATGTGTTAAAAGTAGTTTATGCTCTAACTGCTAAACTCGGACATAAAGTCTGTTTTTCTAAATTCTCTTGTCGGATCTGTGGAATGAAAAATTCATTGCTTCATTTTACCAAGACAGCCGATAACTGATTCAGAAGTCACCGGATTAAATAATTTCTCAAAAATCTTCGATTCAAAACGTGCACTTTTTATGTCTAATGCTGATACAAGTTTTAGAGAATTTTGAGCTCTTTTTAGTGAAAAATATCTTTCACTTTACACCTTTTTCTGTATGAAATATTTCAAACTTAGCTCTTTTTAGATTTCCTTCATTTGGCTGATCCTACATTTTGCAAACCAGGCCGTATCGACGCAATGATAGGATGCTAA
>BMAU01004192.1:0-12091 GCA_019973935.1 Trichonephila clavipes | reverse complement strand
ATTCTCCTTTTGTAAAAAATGCTTATATTATAATAATATTTTGCCTGTATATAGCTCAGACCTCTGTACAGATGCTCAACTAGAATTTTGAAATATATAACTTAGAAGTGGGTTTATATATATCCATGGTTTACGACAACAGAGGAGAGAAATTTTAAGAAGAAAAAGCCGATAATTATTTCAAATGGTTGTAACTCTGAAAATAAAGTGAATTTTTCAAAAAAAATAGTTCAGACTCTTTAGAGAAGTCTTTACTTCATATAAGCAAAGTATTATTATTTTAGAAGCATTTTTTATAAAAGGAGACCATTTTGAAAAAAATGTTATTCTAAGTTACTTTTTTGCCGTAATATTGTATTTAAATTTTTTTTTTTTATCAAACTGTCCTTAAAACAATTTTATACATGTATTCTAATCTAAGTGGCACTAAATATCATGAAAATTATCCGTTTTTGCGCTTTTTTAATATCACGGTTCCGAACGTAGTCGGATACCTTAACTGGGGATTAAAAGTTACGCGATTAACTCCCCAATGTCAATAAGTACATCCGTCGCAAACTCTGTCAAGTTCTTGTAGTGCGTTCCAAAGCCTTTGGAATAATTTTATGGATAGTAGCGCAATAAAAAGATCTTACTTCCAAAAGACGAGTATATACGTCCGGGTTAATAAATGCTTTGGCTGAGTGAGATGTTTATATACACCGGTGGCACTTAAAAGGTTAAAGCCGTATTGTGTTGTCCAAGTATAGTAGTTAGCGACGCTGTCTGCGGTGCCGTAGGGCCTGGGTTTGAATCCCGGAGAAGACATGGGTGTTTGTAAATGTCTAGTGCATTTGTGGCATGGGGGTTCTCTAAATGGCCGTCGAGCCGCTAGTCCTCTCGTGAGGTTTGGGGAAGAGAGATGGGAGGCCTCTGGTCACCCCTAAGGTTTTCTCCCTCTAAATTGGGGTGGGATCGAGCAAAACCGTACTGTCACCTGCATGGTGCTAAGGCTAACGGCAGGCGTAAAAATATTGCCTTTAGCCGCGATGAATTTCGTGGGCATCGATCTGACTCCGTCAAGCTCTAGTGGCATTAGTCAAAACTACAGCAACAACCAGTCGTATTGTAGCTTTAGCGTCAAAGTATAGTATTATTGAATTAAATACATTGTTATTGTATGGAAGGGGAGCACGGTGAAAATTATGACTGAGTGTTGGGTAGCAAATATTGAAACTTTGAGGAGCTTGACTTATATATGTATATAGATATATGGTTCTAAGAAAGAAGCAAGTTCAAAACATAAATAATAATTTTAAGAAGAATAAAATCATTCCAGTTGAGTAAAATGGGTCATTTAAAAATGAGATTTGATTCTATGTGTGCATGTGAAATTTAATTACTTATTACTGAAAAATCTTTTGTTTTTTTTATTAAAAAAGTGACGCAAATGCTTATTTTATTTTTTTCTTTTTGCTTATTCATAATGATATCATAATGATTTTACATCCTAACATATTGATATTTGTTTCTAAAAACAAACTTCAACATGTTATAATTATCATTTTTTGAAATAAATAATATTAGAATTATAAAGATCAAAGGGTAATTATATGAAACTAGAATTAATGTTAGCACTCGTTTCTTATAAGAATTAAATAAAAGAGCGTAAGAGCATGGCTTGAAGCGTATCTGGTTTGCAATGGATGGATATCGATTTCGGATTTCGTAATTCCAAACCAATTTTTTTGAAGTGATAACTTCTATTGGCGCATTTTGCCGGAGAGTGAACTTGAATGAACGTCACGTTCGGGTATGTAACGCTCCTTCGGCTTTTTCCGTTTCAAGTCGGAAATTCTGCTCGTACAAGGTCGTCCACACCGCTAAAATGAGTTGTGTTTTAAACTTTTAAAATTTATTTCAATCCACAATATCTTGGCTCCTGTTTGAGTCTCGGACTTGAGATTTGAACCTACTGTTCCACTTGTCGGGACCCATCCAGTCATATATTTGACTCCCATTGTGTAGGCATGTGGAGGGCTTGAGCACTAAAATTTCATACTCCCATGTTAATCCAATGGGGTCTGAAAATATTTTACCCCCTAAGGAATTGAGCTTGGGACTTGATTTTTGGAGGTCCGCCATATTTTCATGTATGCGCGAGCTTTACGTGGAATTGGCCCCGCCGGTGCTCAACTCCTACAGGACTTCCCCATTTATAACTCGAATCCTATGCTACCTTGGTCGACCGCACCGGCTGGAATCGATTGTTCTCCTATGAACTCTTCAAATACGTAATTTTATCCTAATAGCCCCATTCCTTCCCCCATTTTACGTTTTTAAACAATTTTAAAATTTTAAAAATTTTAAAATTCCCCCATAGCTCAAAGGATTTTTGACCTGTAGGGTTCTGAAGTACCATACAGGTGCCTCCCTCTTCCCTAGGTAGCATTTTTTGCCAATATTTTAAAATAACGTCTCTTCAATGTCATTTCCATGATGAAAATAAGTGATTTTATCAAACCCTGAACTGTTTCAGTGAAAAGATGAAATGCACTAGTCAGGATTTGCATTGGCAAAATGTTGTTCAAGGGAAGGGGAGACACCTGGGACGTCGAGTCCTTGTACTTCCGAACCATACAGGTCAAAAAATCCTCGAGCTATGGGGAATTAAAAATTTTTAAATTTTAAAATTGTTTTAAAATGTAAAAATGGGGGGGGCGGAATGGGGTTATAGGAATAAAATTACATATTTGAAGAGTTCATATGAGAAACAATCGAATCCAGCCGGTACGGTCGATCAAGGTAGTATAGATTCGAGTTATTAATGGGGAAGCCCTGGAGGGGCCAATTTCACGTAAAGCTCGCGCATACACGAAAATATGGTGGACCTCCAAAAATCAAGTCCAAGCTCAATTCCTTAGGGGGCTGAAATTTTTTCAGACCCCATTGGATTAACATGGGAGTATGATATTTTAGCGCTCAAGCCCTCCCCATGCCTACACAATGGGAGTCAAGTATACGACTGGATGGAATTCAACGAGTGGAACAGTTGACTTAAATCTCATGTCCAAGACTCAAACAGAAGCCAAGATATTGGGGATTTAAAAATTTTAAAAGTTTAAAAATTTAAAACACCGTTAAAAACTATGTAAGGAATATCCCTATGAACATGAAATTATAATAACTGGAAGAGCAGTTAGAGAGGGATCGAATGAGCCAGGTTCGAATGGACTGTGAGGCTCGGGTGTCGAGATATCGGCTGAAAAGCTGTAGAGGGGGAGGGGGAATGCGTCCCAGCAGATCCTAACCATAACCAAAGTTATTACAATCCCCCAAATATCAATCCCCTAGAACCAAAAAAGTGGCATATTTTTTTCATTCCATCATTTCACTAAAACAGTTCCGGCATTTAACTAATTCACTTACTTACAATAGGGAAAAGACATCAAAGGGACGTTATTTCAACATCTTGCGTGAATTGATCATCTCCTTTAGGGATTTGACGAAAGCCCTAATTTCATCGTTTTCCTGCGACCTATCAATATATTCCGTGACTTGTCAAAGTTTACGTGCACATGCTTTCGACCTCGATAACAGTGTCATGCAACATTTAACTTTTAATTCTTTTAACAGAACTTGGATAAATGATGAAGAAATCAAAGATGTTCCAAATTTTCATTGTATTGCTAAGTTCCAAAGACACAATGGATGGATATCGATTTCGGATTTCGTAATTCCAAACCAATTTTTTTGAAGTGATAACTTCTATTGGCGCATTTTGCCGGAGAAAGAACTTGAATGAACGTCACGCTCGGGTATGTAACGCTCCTTCGGCTTTTTCCGTTTCAAGTCGGAAATTCTGCTCGTACAAGGTCGTCCACACCGCTAAAATGAGCCCCGCCACTCTGAAAAGTGGTAGTTTGTCCCCCTACGGTGTAAAAGTAAAGTTCCTTGCATCGATCTAATTGGCGTCCCCACCCCCTTCACCACCTCTTTCAACGAAAATGATCATAGTCGAAGCATGAAAATGAAACATGTAATATTTTTTTTAAAAAATAGGCTTAGAGAGAGAGAAAGAGAGAGAGAAATCCTTCACTAAAATTAAATAAAATGCAGAAAAAGGACAAATTTTTATAGAACTAAGTAAATAGTATAATTATCGTTAGCAATATCGCAATGAATTTAAGAATAAAAACCTATTTTTGTAAGCGAATCAGAATAGCAATGGACAAATAGTTCTATTAATCCCATGACTTAAAAATACTTTGAGTCTAAAAAGAAAACTAAAACAAATAAATTTAAAATAACAAAGTTAAGTATACAGGTATAAAGAAAAAGTTACATTAAATAATTTAAACACAAGAAAACAAATTATAATTAACTAGACATACCTTGCAGCAGCACCGGATGCATTTGCACAAAACTACTATACAATGACAAAAGAGCTAGTATAAGCTAATGTGATATAAATCTTCTGATTAAATCCCTTTTTAAAGTTTTGACCTAGATTCCTCTCTTCCCAATTAATTACTTGTCTTACTATCCATTTGCTTAAATTAATTCATGAATAGAATTGAATATTGTTAAATTACAACAAAATTCATAAAGCCGGATCGGGTCTTCTGAACAAATTACATATGATTTTTAGTGGGAATTTTAAAGTGGATTTTTCTAAAGACAAATCAAAGTCCTTAGTTGATTTGTTTAAATTCATTATTCAATTTAATTATCTCAAATGATTCAAATGAAAGCACGAGGAAGTACGGAACAACGCTTGACGGAGTTTTTATAGATATTTAAGAGCTCACAGGACCCTTAACACATATACGTGCACTCGAAATAAACATCCTTCTTCAAACCAATGTAACTTAGCAATAAAACAAAATAATAATTTGAAATTTTTACCACATGATAATCATACATACACTGGCCTCAAAAAGTTAAGGTACAACATGTTTTTCGAAGCTCACCATAAAAAAATTTTCAGTAACAATAAAATGCATAGTTTACATGAATGATAATAACGAACTTTAAAAACATTAATGCAAAAACGATTGCTACCATTTTTATTTTATAGAAAAGAACGTATATTTATGAGTGAGAGAAAAATATGCAAATATCAAGCTTTCGTACTTTTGTGTGTAAGTTGTGTTGATTTTCAACAGTTGTTGGCAGTTTCGGTGACAATAGTCAATAGAATTTAGAAAATGTCTCAGAGACGTCGTTTACCCAATTCGTTAAGGTGGCGCGCAGTTGGATGGATGGAAATGGGATTGTCGCAGGCTGATGCTGCTAGACGTCTCAATGTGTCTCGTAGTGTTGTTCAGCGACTTTGGGATCAATACCAATCCGAAGATTCTGTGTCCAGAAGACCTGTTCCAGGCCGACCACGAGCTACAACACCTGCAGAAGACCGTTTTCTAGCTCTTTCGGCACGAAGGAGAAGAACCACTACTGTGCCGCAGCTCGTTGCAGACCACTTTCAAGCATCAGGAAGAATAATCTCCGCTACTACGGTGCGAAATCGTCTTCACAATGCAGGTCTGTATGCAAGAAGACCAGTTGTGTGCGTCCCCCTCAACGGACGACAGCGAAGGAACCGCTTATGCTGGGCAAGAGAACATGTTTCTTGGACGCAGCAAAAATGGGCTTCTGTGCTGTTCATAGACGAGTCCAGATTTACAATGGAGAGTGATTCAGGGCGTCTACTGATCTGGAGGGAACAGCGCACTAGATAACATCAATCCAACACTGTTGAAAGACACAGTTATAGAGGTGGTGGAATCCTGGTTTAGGCAGGGATCTCGCTTGGTGGCCACACTGACCTGCATGTGTTCCATGGAGGAACCGTAATTGGGCTTAGATATCGGGATGAGATCCTTGATCCATATGTCTGCCCATATGCTGCTGCTATTGGTAACGACTTCATTCTGATGGATGATAATGCACGACCTCACCGAGCTCGGATTGTTGAGGAGTATCTGGAGGATCACGGTTTGGAACGAATGAAATGGCCAGCTCGATCTCCAGACCTGAATCCGATAGAACATCTTTGGGACTATCTTGGCAGAGAGGTTGCTGCTTTAAATCCTCCTCCAAGGTCGTTACATGAGCTGAAACAAGGCTTACTCTGTGTCTGGTCTTCGCTTCCTATTCCGGTGTCCGACAACTTAATAAACAGCATGGGAAATCGATGCCGCCAATGCATTCAAGTTAGTGGGTGGACACATTCCTTATTAGAACCCATTTTTGTATTGTTTTTATGCCATTTTACCACATAACACTGTGATGTGCTGTTTTCTCCAAGAATGGACTTTTCCGCAGAGATTGCTTTTTTTGTTATAAATCGTTTTTGCAATACACTTATACAAATTTCTATGACGCATTCAATAAAAAACTATTTAATGCACATATCCTCCAAATTTTTTGTTTCTACATTCATTCATTTGCAAATTAGACACAAAAACCCGGTTGTACCTTAACTTTTTGAGGCCAGTGTATTTAGAATATTTAAAAAATTTTCAGAAAATTTGAGAAAAAATTTAAAAGGTTATAAAAAATAAAGATTGGACAATTTTTCAAATATATATGTATGAAAATCAGTATTTTACACCGCGCCGGATTCTAAAGTACAAAATTTCTTAAATTTTTTACAAAATTAACTTTACTTGGTATAACGAAAATTTTAAAATTTTAAGAAAAAAAATTAATTAAAATTCAAATAAAAAAATTCTATTATTTTTTTTTAAAATTGCTCTATAAATTAGGAAGAACATTATTTTGAAAATGTGTATAAAATTTCAAATTGATATCATAAATAGTTTCTAAGAAATCCTCATCTGAAGCTAAAATTTTTTGTGTTACGAAAAAAGAAGTTACAGATAAGAGTTTTTTCGTTTAAATTTCACTACTTATTTCTCAATAACTTCGGAAGTTTTTACTGTATCAACACAATTTTGGTACCAAAATATTCAGAAATATTGAGGCTTTAACATATATAATTTTTGCAAAAAATTGAAAAGTTTGCAGTTTAAGAGTCCTGTGAGGCCTTAAATAAAATTTTGTACCTAAAGTATTTATAACCTATTTCATCTATTGTTTCCAGCTATAACCTACCTATTGTTTCCTTCTTAGAATAAAATTAATTCATAAATATGATTGTACATTTCGCACAAAAATCTTACTTTATGAGTCAAGACATATAAATAAATAATTTTATAGGACAACACTAATATTCCCTTGTTTTTTATTCACCAAACTAATCCCTGAAATAACATTACAAAATTTAGAGTTATCACTTCTATCGCGTGGTCATAAACACACACACTTTTTTTTATGTAGCAAGTTGTAGTCCTTACTTTGATGTGGTATGGATACGGAGTATATGGATTCGAATCGTCGTTTGAAGGTGGATTAAAACTGCCGAGTGAAATCCTTGTATTAAATGGAATTGATTTCATCTCTTTGTAACAGTCAAACTCTAAAATAATCATTCAGTTGTTCGAAAATATTAACCGTTTGTTTTTCTTTGTATGTTATTCACACCTACCAATTTTTATCGCAATCAGACAACTCCTTGGTGGGACGGGGTTTTTTTGTTTTTTGTTTTTGTTATATATACAGAGTGTATAACAAGGGGAAGTTGTAGAAACTTACAATACTTTTTATTCTTCATCTAAATTTAAACTCCGAGAATACTACTAACGTCAGCAACTATACAGTGGTTATCCTAAATTAAAGAAAAAATTACAATAATGGCGATAATTCTCCAAAAAAATAAGCCAATATCAATGAAATTTTAATATGTTGATCAGTAAAAAAAACCTCTCTAAACGATATTGCATTATGCAAAATAGTGGCGAAGAGTCGGGATGCGTCATTTGCGAGGAGCATAAAAATGGATGTCTCAGACCATGACGACAATTGTTAGTGCCTTTCAGAGATTATAAATCTGGTTTTGCGAAATTGTAACAACAACATCCAGGCATCATTGAAGGAAGAACTACAATGACGAGCTATTGTGAGATTAGAGGCATAACAAAGTTTCGTAGAAGTGACTAGACGGCTGAATGTGAGTCCGTCTGTAATTCATAGACTTTGGCAACAATTTCAAACCATGGATTTGGCATTCAGGTTGTTCATCTAAGCATGGTCACGCGCTACTGCGAGTGCTGATAAGCGATATTTGTAATTATGCGCAAGAAGGAATAGAACCGAAACTCTGGTTGAACTCAGATACTCTCTCGCAGCAAGCTCCTGAAGGGTAGTATCAAAGTCAACCGTGCGTCGAAGGCTTCACGACTATGGTCTTTATGCGAGGTGACCAGCCATTTGCGTCACGTCATAGGCGGGAATGTTTTCACTAGCCCGTCATCATCTCCACTGGACGCGTGATCGATGGAGAGCTGTTCTCTTTGCGGATGAGTCCAGGTTTAGCCTCAAAATCGATAGTAGGTATATTTTCATTTGGAGTGAACCTGAAACTGTTTTGCAACCATGGCACTTCCGTGAAAGAGATGCATATGGATCCAGGCCTAGTCAGTGTTTGGGATAGCATCTCTTTGGGTGGACGCACAGACCTCCATGTGTTTTCTCGCGGCAATGTCAACTCTCACACCTATAGAGATGACATCCTGGATGCTTATAGGCTCCCTTATGTCGGGGCAATAGGTGATGCTTTCGTGCTGCAGGATGATAATGCGAGACTCCACAGGTCTCGAATCGTAGATGCTCAATTCAGCGGATACAGTGGCAAGCTCGGTCACCGGGACTTAACCCTATCGAGCAGCTGCCCTCAACCCACATCCTAGGACCCCAGCCACGCTTTCAACTGCCTTGAAAGAGCGAAGGCTCGCACTTCTTACAGAATTAATAGATCGCATAATTGGAAGCATCACACATCTTTGCATGTGCTGTTTTGCTTCCCAGGGGGATGATATCCATATTAAAGGTACTTTTCCTATACCAACTGACGTATACGGTTTGTTCATTGTATTTATTTTCTAATTTCTATAACACCATAATTTTTTGGTGATTTGTTATGCTGTTTTATAGATCCTATGTGTTGTATAATGTGTATAAGTTTCATTAAATTCGACTCAAAACATAAAATGATCGTCATTTTTGTGATTTTTCCTTAATTTTTGATAAATAGCGTAAAAAGTTCATTTCAATATCTTAATTACATGCGCACTCTACCCAAAAAAACTTTCTCTGCAGTCTCTCCCAACAATCTAATTTGTAATTCTTCTCCCTCTCGAATAATGAAGAAACTTTTAAAAATTAGGTGTGCAATTGTTTTCAATTTCTACATATTTAAATGAACATTGTTACTAGAAAGATAATAATCACATTGTAGTTATGATTCTTCAGTCCTTTAAAGATTTTTCTTGAAGCTGTTCTAGTTTACAAAGTAGCACAAACTATCGATTAAGATATTAATTATTCTTTTATTTTATGAAACCTGTTTATAGCTTTAAAACTGAGAAGAGCTACAAAAACGAATCTTGGCATAAATTAAACAGAATGTTGCTTTATATAACAAGGAGAGGTTGTTGAAAGAGATGGAACTTACAAATACTTTTAATTCTTCCTCTAAAACTAAACTCCACGCATACTACCAACACGTCACAACTATATAACTCACTGCAATATTCTTTAAATTAACTCAATTTGAATTACATACGGATATACATATACTTAAACTTTTTCTTTGTAGTCTCTTTTGTCAATAGTTTAATTTGAAATATTTCTTCCTCTTTAATTCTGGAGTAAACAATCAATTGGTCTGGAGTCAGCGGAGGGATATCCTAACTTGAAAATAAGAAATGAGATTATTTTCAATTTCTACATATTTAAATGAACATTATTACTTCAACTAATACAAACATGTATTAGTTTAATTTGAAGGAAAATAAGAAATAGATTATTTTCAATATAGATAGAGAGTGGATAATACGGATGAATAGTGATGATGTGTGGGAAATGAACCCCGAACTCTCAACTTCAGGAATTCATCAGAATATTTTTAAGAGAAAAATTATATAGTTGCAATTATGAGAATTATTAGAGAATTATCCTAAAATTAATTTCTAGTCAAGCTGAGTAGTATCGTATGAAAAAGATTGTAATACTCAAGTACGTGGAGTTAATGTTATTATGATCAACTGAATGCGCGTTATTAATTTAGAAAAATTCAGTGAGAAACTCAGAAGTTCACTTGCAATCAACTTCGAGATACAATGATTCATCAAAAAAGGAATTATTGTTTTCTATGTATTAGTAAATATACAATTATGTACGCGACTTTTAATTTTAGTTGTACATAAGTTGCTTGCTAATATTTGATAAAATTTACGTGAAATACGATTTTTAAGCCATTTTAATCTTCTTTATTTACTAAAATTTGTTACTCCCGTTAAGGGTTGCCGGTTATGAAAAAGTTTAAATAAGTTAATAAATAATGGTATTCTGATTAATATATTTTGACTTTTTCTGATTCTTAAAGAAGTTTAAAAATAGGATAGTTATATATATATATATGTGTGTGTGTGGGTGTGTATTTGTGTTTATAGGAAAGAAAACTTATGTTTAAGTGACTTTCATGGTAATTGCATTAAACGTACATTAAAGTAGATTAAATATGAGCCACATTTTCCTCAACCTCAACTTATATTAAATACTTTCACTCTTATGAGCAATAAGTAAAAAAATTCAAGATTCTTCGAAAAAAAGCACATAAATAAATTTTAAAGCACAACAAAATTAACGAAAGCAAATTCTTGCAGCCGAATATTTTTTATTACATTAGTTTTACAAATACACAAAAAAAATACACTATGTCAAAAAATTTCTCCTTTTTTTTTTTTAAAAAAAAAAAAAGCAGAACATAATATAATTGAATACAATATCAGATTAATAAAAAAACGTGTTTTATAAAATTACCGTGTTCTATTAGGCTTTTTAAGTGAATAACCTAGAAATCCTAAATAGAGAGACAGAGACAGGAAAATAAGATGACCATTCGCTCTCTTATTAAAAAAAACTCTTAATGAAGTTCTGGATACTCTACGGTAGAAAATGCGTTTTCTAAGACTTCTCCGTAAGAACCGTAGAAAATTTGCTGAAACAGATGTGTGAACTTCTGGTAAAAAGGTCCACTTATCTCATGATAAGGAACATAAAATCGATTAAAAATATGATTTTTATATGCATTATTATACTGAAATACTTTCTTAACTTCTCCAAGTAATAGAAGATTAGTGATTGAAAATTGTTCATTATCATTAAGTTTTGTTAATTCAATCTGTGCTTCTACACATCTCTTAGCAAAATTTCACTACAGAAATCTCTTCGTTGTACTCTTCCTTTGTTGTTCTCTGAAGTATTATATCCTGAAGTCGTTTCGTATCTCCCTCTGTATGCCACACTTACTCTAGGTAAAACGACATTACAAACTATTCTGAAGCTTCCTCAGGAGTGTAATAAATTTCGGCAAAATATTCTGTTTAAAGTATTTAAACCTGTCAAGTTTCCTGAATGGAATATTGCAGTACCGTCAAGTACTTCAGATTTTACGAAAGAGTCTTGTACATTGAAGTAGAAATCTGGCATTTCGGTGGTGTCCAAATTTGCCTTTTCAACAAGTCTGGGCAGATGATCAGAAAGCACTTCATCTACATACTCGTTAACATGATTTATGTCTCCTCTGTATGGCGTCACCAAAGCTAAAAATATACATTATTTTCAGTTAGCTTAGTACTTGAAGATCTACTTTTAGAATAACAATTTTTTTTTCAAATTAATTATTTTTCCAATCAAGTGTTCTTTGCAAGTGTTAATATAAACAAGATGATTGAAAATACCTAAAACTATACTCTGAATAATGGAAATATGTTTGTTATTACGTAAAGGTATTCGACTACGTTCGGAACCATGATTTTGTAAAGTGCATAAATGGATAATTTTCATCATATTTAGTATGAATATATGCATAAAATTGTTTTAAGGACATTTTGACAAAAAAATTTATTTAAATGCATTATTACGGCAAAAAATTAACTTAGAATAATCTTTTTTCCAAATGTTCTCCTTTTGTGAAAAATGCTCC
>BMAU01004190.1:0-33258 GCA_019973935.1 Trichonephila clavipes | reverse complement strand
CGAAACTGGTACCGAAGTGTTTAATTCTTGAAGGCCTTTCATTCGATGCAAAGATTAAAATCGTGAGTTTAAAAGAAAGTTATTGAAAAAACCGTCTCCAAAGCGAGCGGCAAAAAATTTCTTTTTAACGCATAAAAACAAATTTATCGCGCCACTGAATATTAAAATACATCGAAATGTGTAGAATCAAAAGAGCCTTCATCTGAGGTAATAAGTTTTACTCCAGGCTGCATTATCGAGAGAGTTATGTTAAAAAAACCGTTCCGAAAATGGGGTACCGAAAGTTCTTGAAAGGCCTTCATTCGATGCAAAGATTAAGATCGTGAGTTTAAAAGAAAGAAAGTTATTGAAAAAAACCCGTCCGGAAGCCGGCAAAAAAAATTTTTTTTTCAACGGATAAAAAACATACTTATCGTGCCACTGAATATTAAAATACATCGAAATGTGTAGAATCAAAAGCGCCTTCATCTGAAATAATAAGTTTTACTCCAGCTGCATTATCGAGAGAGTTATGTTAAAAAAACCGTTCCGAAAATGGGGATTTTGAAAAATATTTTCGCCATTTCTTTTAATTTTTTTAAGAATAAGGAGATAAGTTACCATCGGATTCCTTCGAAACTGGTACCGAAGTGTTCAGTTCCTGAAGGCCTTTCATTCGATGCAAAGATTAAAATCGTGAGTTTAAAAGAAAGTTATTGAAAAAAACCGTCTCCAAGCAGGCAAAAAAATTTTTTCTTTTTCAACGCATAAAAAACAAATTTATCGCGCCACTGAATATTAAAATACATCGAAAAGTGTAGAATCAAAATCGCTTTCATTTGAAGTAATAAGTCTTACTCCAGCTGCATTATCGAGAGAGTTATGTTAAAAAAACCGTTCCGAAAATGGGGATTTTGAAAAAAATTTTCGCCATTTCTTTTATTTTTTTAAGAATAAAGAGACAAGTTACCTTCGGATTTCTTCGAAATGGGCACCGAAACTGTTCAGTATTTAAATGTCTTCATTTCCGTGCAAAGAGTTCGATCGTGAGTGTAAAAAGACGGAAGTTATTTTAAAATAACCGTTTAGAAAATTGGTTTTTCTAAAATTGTTTTCAACGCATAAAAAACAAGCTTATCGCGCCACTGAATATTAAAATACATCGAAATGTGTAGAATCAAAAGAGCTGTCATCTGAAGTAATAAGTCTTACTCCAGCTGCATTATCGAGAGAGTTATGTTAAAAAAACTGTTCCGAAAATGGGGATTTTGAAAAAAATTTTCGCCATTTCTTTTACTTTTTTTAAGAATAAGGAGACAAGTTACGATAGAATTCCTTCGAAACTGGTACCGAAGTGTTCAGTTCTTGAAGGCCTTTTATTTGATGCAAAGATTAAGATCGTGAGTTTAAAAGAAAGAAAGTTATTGAAAAAAAACCGTCTCCAAGCAGGCAAAAAAAATTTCTTTTTCAACGCATAAAAAACAAATTTATCGCGCCACTGAATATTAAAATACATCGAAATGTGTAGAATCAAAAGAGCTTTCATCTGATAATCAGTTTTACTCCAGTCTCTTATCGAGAGAGTTATGTTAAAAAACCCGTTCCGATAATGGGGATTTTGAAAAAAATTTTCGCCATTTCTTTTAATTATTTTAAGAATAATGAGACAAGTTACGATCGGATTTCTTTAAAAAGGGTACCGAAGTGTTCAGTTTTTAAAGGCCTTTCATTCGATGCAAAGATTAAGATCGTGAGTTTAAAAAGAAAGAAAGTTATTGAAAAACCGTCTCGAAGCAGGCAAAAAAATTTCTTTTCAACGGATAAAAAACAAACTTATCGTGCCACTGAATATTAAAATACATCGAAATGTGTAGAATAAAAGAGCCTTCTCCTGATATAATAAGTTTTACTCCAGCTGCATTATCGAGAGAGTTATGTTAAAAAACCCGTTCCGAAAATGGGGACTATGAAAAATTTTTCGCCATTTCTTTTACTTTTTTTAAGAATAAGGAGACAAGTTACCATCGGATTTCTTCCAAACGGATACCAAACTGTTCAGTTTTTGAATGTCTTCATTTCCGTGCAAAGATTTCGATCATGAGTGTAAAAGACGGTAGTGTTTTTAAAATAACCGTTTAGAAAATTGGTTTTTATTAAATTTTTTTAAGGCATAAAAAACAAACTTATCGCGCCACTGAATATTAAAATATATCGAAATGTGTAGAATAAAAAGAACTTTCATCTGATATAATCAGTTGCTCAATCGAGAGAGTTATGTTAAAAAAACCGTTCCGAAAATGGGGATTTTGAATATAATTTTCGCCATTTCTTTTTCTTTTTTTAAGAATAAGGAGACAAGTTACCATCAGATTTCTTCGAAACTGGTACCGAAGTGTTTAATTCTTGAAGGCCTTTTATTTGATGCAAAGATTAAGATCGTGAGTTTAAAAGAAAGAAATTTATTGAAAAAACCCGTCTCGAAGCAGGCAAAAAAAAAATTTCTTTTTCAACGCATAAAAAACAAACTTATCGCGCCACTGAATATTAAAATACATCGAAAAGTGTAGAATCAAAATCGCTTTCATTTGAAGTAATAAGTCTTACTCCAGCTGTATTATCGAGAGAGTTATGTTAAAAACCGTTACGAAAATGGGGATTTTCAAAAATTTTTCGCCATTTCTTTTAATTTTTTAAGAATAAGGAGACAAGTTAAAATTGGATTTCTTCCAAACGGGTACCAAACTGTTCAGTTTTTGAATGTCTTCATTTCTGTGCAAAGATTTCGATCATGAGTGTAAAAAGACGGTAGGTTTTTTAAAATAACCGTTTAGAAAATTGGTTTTTTTAAAAAATTTTTTTTTCAACGCATGAAAAACAAACTTATCGCGCCACTTAATATTAAAATACATCGAAATGTGTAGAATCAAAAGAGCTGTCATCTGATTTAATCAGTTTTACTCCAGTTGCTCTATCGAGAGAGTTATGTTAAAAAAACCGTTCCGAAAATGGGAATTTTGAAAAAATTTTTCGCCATTTCTTTTACTTTTTTTAAGAATAAGGAAACAAGTTACGATAGGATTCCTTGGAACCTGGTACCGAAGTGTTCAGTTCTTGAAGGCCTTTTATTTGATGCAAAGATTAAGATCGTGAGTTTAAAAGAAAGAAAGTTATTAAAAAAAACCGTTTCGAAGCAGGCAAAAAAAATTTCTTTTTCAACGCATAAAAAACAAATTTATCGCGCCACTGAATATTAAAATACATCGAAATGTGTAGAATCAAAAGAGCCTTCATCTGAAATAATAAGTTTTATTCAGGTGCATTATCGAGAGAGTTATGTTAAAAAAAAACCGTTCCGAAAATGGGGATTTTGAAAAAGATTTTCGCCATTTCTTTTACTTTTTTTAAGAATAAGGAGACAAGTTACCATCGGATTTCTTCGAAACGGGAACCAAACTGTTCAGTTTTTGAATGTCTTCATTTCCGTGCAAAGACTTCGATCATGAGTGTAAAAAGACGGAAGTTATTTTAAAATAACCGTTTAGAAAACTGGTTTTTCTAAAATTAATTTCAACGCATGAAAAACAAGCTTATCGCGCCACTGAATATTAAAATACATCGAAATGTGTAGAATCAAAAGAACCTTCATCTGAAATAACAAGTTTTACTCCAGCTGCATTATCGAGAGAGTTATGTTAAAAAAACCGTTCCGAAAATAGGGACTATGAAAAATTTTTCGCCATTTCTTTTATTTTTTTAAGAATAAGGAGACAAGTTACGATTGGATTCCTTTGAAACTGGTACCGAAGTGTTCAGTTGCTGAAGGCCTTTCATTCGATGCAAAGATTAAGATCGTGAGTTTAAAAGAAAGTTATTGAAAAAAAACCGTCTCCAAGCAGGCCAAAAAAATTTCTTTTTCAACGCACAAACTTATCACGCCACTGAATACCAAATACATCGTTGTGTAGAATCAAAAAGAGCCTTCATTGAAATAATAAGTTTTTCTTCATTATCGAGAGAAAGATGTTAAAAAACGTTCGAAAATGGGGATTTTGAAAAAATTTTCGCCATTTCTTTTTAATTTTTTAAGAATAAGGAGACAAGTTACCATCGTTTCTTCGAAACTTTTTTTTTTGAAGGCCTGTTTCATTTCCGTGCAAAGATTAAGATCATGAGTTTAAAAGAAAGTTATTGAAAAAAACCGTTTAAGAAAAAATTTTTTAAGGCATAAAAAACAAATTTATCGCGCCACTGAATATTAAAACACATCGAAAAGTGTAGAATCAAAAGAGCTTTCATCTGAAGTAATAAGTCTTACTCCAGTTGCATTATCGAGAGAGTTATGTTAAAAAAACCGTTCCGAAAATGGGGAGTATGAAAAAAATTTTCGCCAGTTCTTTTACTTTTTTTAAGAATAAGGAGACAAGTTACAATCAGATTTCTTCGAAACTGGTACCGAAGTGTTTAATTCATGAAGGCCTTTCATTCGATGCAAAGATTAAAATCGTGAGTTTAAAAGAAAGTTATTGAAAAAAAACCGTCTCGAAGCAGGCAAAAAAATTTTCTTTTTCAACGCATAAAAAACAAATTTATCGCGCCACTGAATATTAAAATACATCGAAAAGTGTAGAATCAAAATCGCTTTCATTTGAAGTAATAAGTCTTACTCCAGCTGCATTATCGAGAGAGTTATGTTAAAAAAACCGTTCCGAAAATGGGGATTTTGAAAAAATTTTCGCCATTTCTTTTATTTTTTTAAGAATAAAGAGACAAGTTACCTTCGGATTTCTTCGAAATGGGCACGAAACTGTTCAGTATTTAAATGTCTTCATTTCCGTGCAAAGAGTTCGATCGTGAGTGTAAAAAGACGGAAGTTATTTTAAAATAACCGTTTAGAAAATTGGTTTTTCTAAAATTGTTTTCAACGCATAAAAAACAAGCTTATCGCGCCACTGAATATTAAAATACATCGAAATGTGTAGAATCAAAAGAGCTGTCATCTGAAGTAATAAGTCTTACTCCAGCTGCATTATCGAGAGAGTTATGTTAAAAAAACCGTTCCGAAAATGGGGATTTTGAAAAATATTTTCGCCATTTCTTTTACTTTTTTAAGAATAAGGAGACAAGTTACGATAGAATTCCTTCGAAACTGGTACCGAAGTGTTCAGTTCTTGAAGGCCTTTTATTTGATGCAAAGATTAAGATCGTGAGTTTAAAAGAAAGAAAGTTATTGAAAAAAAACCGTCTCCAAGCAGGCAAAAAAATTTCTTTTTTCAACGCATAAAAACAAATTATCGCGCCACTGAATATTAAAATACATCGAAATGTGTAGAATCAAAAGCTGCTTTCATCTGAAATAATAAGTTTTACTCCAGCTGCTTATCGAGAGAGTTATGTTAAAAAACCGTTCGAAAATGGGGATTTTGAAAAAATTTTCGCCATTTCTTTTTCTTTTTTTAAGAATAAGGAGACAAGTTACCATCAGATTTCTTCGAAACTGGTACCGAAGTGTTCAGTTTTTGAAGGCCTTTCATTCGATGCAAAGATTAAGATCGTGAGTTTAAAAAAAAAAGAAAGTTATTGAAAAAAAAAAAAACCTGTCTCGAAAGGCAAAAAAAATTTCTTTTTCAACGCATAAAAAACAAACTTATCGCGCCACTGAATATTAAAATACATCGAAATGTGTAGAATCAAAAGAGCTGTCATCTGAAGTAATAAGTCTTACTCCAGCTGCATTATCGAGAGAGTTATGTTAAAAAAACCGTTCCGAAAATGGGGATTTTGAAAAATATTTTCGCCATTTCTTTTACTTTTTTTAAGAATAAGGAGACAAGTTACGATCGGATTTTTTCCAAACGGGTACCGAAGTGTTCAGTTCTTGAAGGCCTTTCATTAGATGCAAAGATTAAAAACGTGAGTTTAAAAGAAAGAAAGTTATTGAAAAAAAACTGTCTCCAAGCAGGCAAAAAAAATTTCTTTTTCAACGCATAAAAAACAAACTTATCACGCCACTGAATATTAAAATACATCGAAATGTGTAGAATGAAAAGAGCTGTCATCTGATTTAATCAGTTTTACTCCAGTTGCTCTATCGAGAGAGTTATGTTAAAAAACCCATTCCGATAATGGGGATTTTGAAAAAACTTTTCGCCATTTCTTTTAATTATTTTAAGAATAATGAGACAAGTTACGATCGGATTTCTTTAAAAAGGGTACCGAAGTGTTCAGTTTTTAAAGGCCTTTCATTCGATGCAAAGATTAAGATCGTGAGTTTATAAAAGAAAGAAAGTTATTGAAACATCCCGTCTCGAAGCAGGCAAAAAAAATTTCTTTTTCAACGGATAAAAAACAAACTTATCGTGCCACTGAATATTAAAATACATCGAAATGTGTAGAATAAAAAGAGCCTTCTCCTGATATAATAAGTTTTACTCCAGCTGCATTATCGAGAGAGTTATGTTAAAAAACCCGTTCCGAAAATGGGGACTATGAAAAATTTTTCGCCATTTCTTTTACTTTTTTTAAGAATAAGGAGACAAGTTACCATCGGATTTCTTCCAAACGGATACCAAACTGTTCAGTTTTTGAATGTCTTCATTTCCGTGCAAAGATTTCGATCATGAGTGTAAAAAGACGGTAGTGTTTTTAAAATAACCGTTTAGAAAATTGGTTTTTATTAAATTTTTTTAAGGCATAAAAAACAAACTTATCGCGCCACTGAATATTAAAATATATCGAAATGTGTAGAATAAAAGAACTTTCATCTGATATAATCAGTTGCTCAATCGAGAGAGTTATGTTAAAAAAACCGTTCCGAAAATGGGGATTTTGAAATAAATTTTCGCCATTTCTTTTTCTTTTTTTAAGAATAAGGAGACAAGTTACCATCAGATTTCTTCGAAACTGGTACCGAAGTGTTTAATTCTTGAAGGCCTTTTATTTGATGCAAAGATTAAGATCGTGAGTTTAAAAGAAAGAAATTTATTGAAAAAAACCCGTCTCGAAGCAGGCAAAAAAATTTTCTTTTTCAACGCATAAAAAACAAACTTATCGCGCCACTGAATATTAAAATACATCGAAAAGTGTAGAATCAAAATCGCTTTCATTTGAAGTAATAAGTCTTACTCCAGCTGTATTATCGAGAGAGTTATGTTAAAAAAACCGTTACGAAAATGGGGATTTTCAAAAATTTTTTCGCCATTTCTTTTAATTTTTTTAAGAATAAGGAGACAAGTTACCATCGGATTTCTTCCAAACGGGAACCAAACTGTTCAGTTTTTGAATGTCTTCATTTCCGTGCAAAGATTTCGATCATGAGTGTAAAAAGACGGTAGTGTTTTTAAAATAACCGTTTAGAAAATTGGTTTTTATTAAATTTTTTTAAGGCATAAAAAACAAACTTATTTCGCCACTGAATATTAAAACACATCGAAATGTGTAGAATCCAAAGAGCTGTCATCTGATTTAATCAGTTTTACTCCAGTTGCTCTATCGAGAGAGTTATGTTAAAAAAACCGTTCCGATAATGGGGATTTTGAAAAAAATTTTCGCCATTTCTTTTACTTTTTTTAAGAATAAGGAGACAAGTTACGATAGAATTCCTTCGAAACTGGTACCGAAGTGTTCAGTTCTTGAAGGCCTTTTCTTTGATGCAAAGATTAAGATCGTGAGTTTAAAAGAAAGAAAGTTATTGAAAAAAACCGTCTCCAAGGAGGCAAAAAAAATTTCTTTTTCAACGCATAAAAAACAAACTTATCACGCCACTGAATACTAAAATACATCGAAATGTGTAGAATCAAAAGAGCCTTCATCTGAAATAATAAGTTTTTCTCCAGGTGCATTATCGAGAGAGTTATGTTAGAAAAACGTTCCGAAAATGGGGATTTTGAAAAAGATTTTCGCCATTTCTTTTACTTTTTTTAAGAATAAGGAGACAAGTTACCTTCAGATTTCTTCGAAACGGGCACGAAACTGTTCAGTATTTAAATGTCTTCATTTCCGTGCAAAGATTTCGATCGTGAGTGTAAAAAGACGGAAGTTATTTTAAAATAACCGTTTAGAAAATTGGTTTTTCTAAAATTGTTTTCAACGCATAAAAAACAAGCTTATCGCGCCACTGAATATTAAAATACATCGAAATGTGTAGAATCAAAAGAACCTTCATCTGAAATAACAAGTTTTACTCCAGCTGCATTATCGAGAGAGTTATGTTAAAAAAACCGTTCCGAAAATAGGGACTATGAAAAATTTTTCGCCATTTCTTTTATTTATTTTAAGAATAATGAGACAAGTTACGATCGGATTCCTTCGAAACTGGTACCGAAGTGTTCAATTTTTGAACGCCTTTCATTCGATGCAAAGATTAAGATCGTGAGTTTAAAAGAAAGAAAGTTATTGAAAAAAACCCGTCCGGAAGCAGGCAAAAAAAATTTCTTTTTCAACGCATAAAAAACAAACTTATCGCGCCACTGAATATTAAAATACATCGAAATGTGTAGAATCAAAAGAGCTTTCATCTGAAGTAATAAGTTTTACTCCAGCTGCATTATCGAGAGAGTTATGTTAAAAAAACCGTTCCGAAAATGGGGATTTTGAAAAATATTTTCGCCATTTCTTTTAATTTTTTTAAGAATAAGGAGATAAGTTACCATCGGATTCCTTCGAAACTGGTACCGAAGTGTTCAGTTCCTGAAGGCCTTTCATTCGATGCAAAGATTAAGATCGTGAGTTTAAAAGAAAGTTATTGAAAAAAAACCGTCTCCAAGCAGGCAAAAAAAATTTCTTTTCTAACGCATAAAAAACAAATTTATCGCGCCACTGAATATTAAAATACATCCAAATGTGTAGAATCAAAAGAGCTTTCATCTGAAATAATAAGTTTTACTCCAGCTGCATTATCGAGAGAGTTATGTTAAAAAAAACCGTTCCGAAAATGGGGATTTTAAAAAAATTTTCGCCATTTCTTTTAATTATTTTAAGAATAATGAGACAAGTTACGATCGGATTTCTTCGAGTGAGTGAAAGATTAACGTCGCACTGTTCAGCTGCACGAAGGCTTTTTGCGACGGACCACGTAATTTTGAACCATGGTCAAGTGACGTGGACGACACCTGAGCTGGCACCCCCTCTCTAACTACCACACCACACCACGGGAGGACATTTCAGCTCTCGACAGATTTAGCGTGCATCGCTGCCCCGGCGGGTCTTCAGTGGTACTTTGCTCGAACTCGTGACAAAGCCAGCCACGATCCGATGCCTATACCATTTGGCAAACGCGGCCCTCGGTTTCTTCGAAACGGGTACCGAAATGTTTAGTTCTTGAAGGCCTTTCATTCGATGCAAAGATTACGATCGTGAGTTAAAAAGAAAGAACGTTATTGAAAAAAAACCGTCTCGAAGTAGGCAAAAAAAATTTCTTTTTCAACGCATAAAAAACAAACTTATCACGCCACTGAATATTAAAATACATCGAAATGTGTAGAATCAAAAGAGCCTTCATCTGAAATAATAAGTTTTACTCCAGCTGCATTATCGAGAGAGTTATGTTAAAAAAACCGTTCCGAAAATGGGGATTTTGAAAAAAATTTTCGCCATTTCTTTTAATTATTTTAAGAATAAGGAGACAAATTAAAATCGGATTTCTTCGAAACGGGTACCGAATTGTTCAGTTCTTGAAGGCCTTTCATTCGATGCAAAGAACCATTAAGATCGTGAGTTTAAAAGAAAGAAAGTTATTTAAAAAAAATCGTCTCGAAGCAGGCAAAAATAATTTCTTTTTCAACGCATAAAAAACAAACTTATCGTGCCACTAAATATTAAAATACATCGAAATGTGTAGAATCAAAAGAGCCTTCCTATGAAATAATAAGTTTTACTCCAGCTGCATTATTGAGAGAGTTATGTTAAATAAACCGTTCCGAAAATGGGGATTTTGAAAAAAATTTTCGCCATTTCTTTTTCTTTTTTTAAGAATAAGGAGACAAGTTACCTTCAGATTTCTTCGAAACTGGTACCGAAGTGTTTAATTCTTGAAGGCCTTTTATTTGATATAAAGATTAAGATCGTGAGTTTAAAAGAAAGAAAGTTATTGAAAAAAAACCGTCTCGAAGCAGGCAAAAAAATTTTCTTTTTCAACGCATAAAAAACAAACTTATCGCGCCACTGAATATTAAAATAAATCGAAAAGTGTAGAATCAAAATAGCTTTCATCTGAAGTAATAAGTCTTACTCCAGTTGCATTATCGAGAGAGTTATGTTAAAAAAACCGTTCCGAAAATGGGGACATTAAAAAAATTTTCGCCATTTCTTTTACATTTTTAAGAATAAGGAGACAAGTTACCATCGGATTTCTTCCAAACGGGTACCAAACTGTTCAGTTTTTGAATGTCTTCATTTCCGTGCAAAGATTTCGATCATGAGTGTAAAAAGACGGTAGTTTTTTATAAATAACCGTTTAGAAAATTGGTTTTTTTAATTTTTTCAACGCATAAAAAAACAGGTTATCGCGAAACTGAATATTAAAATACATCGAAATGTGTAGAATCAAAAGAGCTGTCATCTGATTTAATCAGTTTTACTCCAGCTGCATTATCGAGAAGTTATTTTTAAAAAACCGTTCCGAAAATGGGGATTTTGAAAAATTTTTTCGCCATTTCTTTTAATTATTTTAAGAATAAAGAGACAAGTTACGATCGGATTTCTTCGAAACGGGTACCGAAGTGTTCAGTTCTTGAAGGCATTTCATTCGATGGAAAGATTAAGATCGTGGGTTTAAAAGAAAGAAAGTTATTGAAATAAAACCGTCTCGAAGCCGGCAAAAAAAATTTCTTTTTCAACGCATAAAAACCAAGCTTATCGCGCCACTGAATATTAAAGTACATCGAAATGTACAGAATCAAAAGAGCTTTCCTCTGCGGTAATAAGTTTTATTCCAGGTGAATTATCGAGAGATTTATGTTAAAAAAAACCGTTCCGAAAATGGGGATTATGAAAAAAATTTTCGCCAGTTCTTTTACTTTTTTTAAGAATAAGGAGACAAGTTAGCATCAGATTTCTTCGAAACTGGTACCGAAGTGTTTAATTCTTGAAGGACTTTCATTCCATGCAAAGATTAAAATCGTGAGTTTAAAAGAAAGAAAGTTATTGAAAAAAAACCGTCTCGAAGCAGGCAAAAAATTTCTTTTTCAACGCATAAAAAACAAGCTTATCGCGCCAATGAATATTAAAATACATCGAAAAGTGTAGAATCAAAAGAGCTTTCACCTGAAGTAATACGTCTTACTCCAGCTGCATTATCGAGAGAGTTATGTTAAAAAAACCGTTCCGAAAATGGGGATTTTGAAAAATATTTTCGCCATTTCTTTTAATTTTTTTAAGAATAAGGAGATAACTTACCATCAGATTCCTTCGAAACTGGTACCGAAGTGTTCAGTTCTTGAAGGCCTTTCATTCGATGCAAAGATTAAGATCGTGAGTTTAAAAGAAAGAAAGTTATTGAAAAAAAACCGTCTCGAAGCAGGCAGAAAAAATTTCTTTTTCAACGCATAAAAAACAAGCTTATTGCGCCACTGAATATTAAAATACATCGAAATGTACAGAATCAATAGAGCTTTCATCTGAAATAATAAGTTTTATTCCAGGTGCATTATCGAGAGAGTTATGTTAAAAAAACCGTTCGAAAATGGGGATTTTGAAAAAAATTTTCGTCATTTATTTTAATTATTTTAAGAATAAGGAGACAAGTTTCGATCGGATTTCTTCGAGTGAGTGAAGATTAACGTCGCACTGTTCAGCTGCACGAGGGCTTTTGGCGACGGACCACGTAATTTTGAACCATGGTCAAGTGACGTGGACGACACCTGAGCTGGCACCCCCTCTCCTAACTACCACACCACACCACGGGAGGACATTTCAGCTCTCGACAGATTTAGCGTGCATCGCTGCCCTACACGGCGGGTCTTCAGTGGTACTGGGCTCGAACTCGTGACAAAGCCAGCCACGTTCCGATGCCTATACCACTCGGCTACCGCGGCCCTCGGTTTTCTTCGAAACGGGTACCGAAATGTTTAGTTCTTGAAGGCCTTCATTCGATGCAAAGATTAAGATCGTGAGTTTAAAAAAAAGAACGTTATTGAAAAAAAACCGTCTCGAAGTAGGCAAAAAAAATTTCTTTTTCAACGCATAAAAAACAAACTTCTCGTGCCACTGAATATTAAAATGCATCGAAATGTGTAGAATCAAAAGAGCCTTCATCTGAGGTAATAAGTTTTACTCCAGGTGCATTATCGAGAGAGTTATGTTAAAAAAACCGTTCCGAAAATGGGGACTATGAAAAATGTTTCGCAATTTCTTTTAATTTTTTAAGAATAAGGAGACAAGTTACGATCGGATTTCTTCGAAATGGGTACCGTAGTGTTCAGTTCTTGAAGGCCTTTCATTCGATGCAAAGATTAAGATCGTGAGTTTAAAAGAAAGAAAGTTATTTAAAAAAAATCGTCTCGAAGCAGGCAAAAATAATTTCTTTTTCAACGCATAAAAAACAAATTTATCGTGCCACTAAATATTAAAATACATCGAAATGTGTAGAATCAAAAGAGCCTTCCTATGAAATAATAAGTTTTACTCCAGCTGCATTATCGAGAGAGTTATGTTAAATAAACCGTTCCGAAAATGGGGATTTTGAAAAAAATTTTCGCCATTTCTTTTTCTTTTTTTAAGAATAAGGAGACAAGTTACCATCAGATTTCTTCGAAACTGGTACCGAAGTGTTTAATTCTTAAAGGCCTTTTATTTGATATAAAGATTAAGATCGTGAGTTTAAAAGAAAGAAAGTTATTGAAAAAAAACCGTCTCGAAGCAGGCAAAAATTTTTTCTTTTTCAACGCATAAAAAACAAACTTATCGCGCCACTGAATATTAAAATAAATCGAAAAGTGTAGAATCAAAATAGCTTTCATCTGAAGTAATAAGTTTTACTCCAGCTGCATAATCGAGAGAGTTATGTTAAAAAAACCGTTCCGAAAATGGGGATTTTGAAAAATATTTTCGCCATTTCTTTTAATTTTTTTTAAGAATAAGGAGATAACTTACCATCAGATTCCTTCGAAACTGGTACCGAAGTGTTCAGTTCTTGAAGTCCTTTCATTCGATGCAGAGGATAAGATCGTGAGTTTAAAAGAAAGAAAGTTATTGAAAAAAAACCGTCTCGAAGCAGGCAGAAAAAATTTCTTTTTCAACGCATAAAAAACAAGCTTATCGCGCCAATGAATATTAAAATATATCGAAATGTGTAGAATCAAAGGAGATTTCATCTGAAATAATCAGTTTTACTCCAGCTGCATTATCGAGAGAGTTATGTTAAAAAAACCGTTCCGAAAATGAGGATTTTGAAAAAAATTTTCGCCATTTCTTTTAATTATTTTAAGAATAAGGAGACAAGTTTCGATCGGATTTCTTCGAGTGAGTGAGTGAAGATTATCGTCGCACTGTTCAGCTGCACGAAGGCTTTTTGCGACGGACCACGTAATTTTGAACCATGGTCAAGTGACGTGGACGACACCTGAGCTGGCACCCCCCCTCCTAACTACCACACCACACCACGGGAGGACATTTCAGCTCTCGACAGATTTAGCGTGCATCGCTGCCCTACACGGCGGGTCTTCAGTGGTACTGGGCTCGAACTCGTGACAAAGCCAGCCACGATCCGATGCCTATACCACTCGGCTAACGCGGCCCTCGGATTTCTTCGAAACGGGTACCGAAATGTTTAGTTCTTGAAGGCCTTTCATTCGATGCAAAGATTACGATCGTGAGTTAAAAAGAAAGAACGTTATTGAAAAAAACCCGTCTCGAAGTAGGCAAAAAAATTTCTTTTTCAACGCATAAAAAACAAACTTATCACGCCACTGAATATTAAAATACATCGAAATGTGTAGAATCAAAAGAGCCTTCATCTGAAATAATAAGTTTTACTCCAGCTGCATTATCGAGAGAGTTATGTCAAAAAAACCGTTCCGAAAATGGGGACTATGAAAAATGTTTCGCAATTTCTTTTAATTTTTTTAAGAATAAGGAGACAAGTTACCATCGGATTCTTTGAAACTGGTACCGAAGTGTTCAGTTCTTAAAGGCCTTTCATTTCGATGCAAAGATTAAAATCATGAGTTTAAAAGAAAGAAAGTTATTGAAAAAACCGTCTCGAAAAGGCAAAAAAATTTTTTTCAACGCATAAAAACAAATTTATCGCGCCACTGAATATTAAAATACATCGAAATGTGTAGAAACAAAAGAGCCTTCATCTGAGGTAATAAGTTTTACTCCAGGTGCATTATCGAGAGAGTTATGTTAAAAAAACCGTTCCGAAAATGGGGATTTTGAAAAAAATTTTCGCCATTTCTTTTAATTATTTTAAGAATAAGGAGACAAATTAAAATCGGATTTCTTCGAAACGGGTACCGAATTGTTCAGTTCTTGAAGGCCTTTCATTCGATGCAAAGATTAAGATCGTGAGTTTAAAAGAAAGAAAGTTATTTAAAAAAAATCGTCTCGAAGCAGGCAAAAATAATTTCTTTTTCAACGCATAAAAAACAAACTTATCGTGCCACTAAATATTAAAATACATCGAAATGTGTAGAATCAAAAGAGCCTTCCTATGAAATAATAAGTTTTACTCCAGCTGCATTATCGAGAAAGTTATGTTAAATAAACCGTTCCGAAAATGGGGATTTTGAAAAAAATTTTCGCCATTTCTTTTTCTTTTTTTAAGAATAAGGAGACAAGTTACCATCAGATTTCTTCGAAACTGGTACCGAAGTGTTTAATTCTTGAAGGCCTTTTATTTGATATAAAGATTAAGATCGTGAGTTTAAAAGAAAGAAAGTTATTGAAAAAAAACCGTCTCGAAGCAGGCAAAAAAATTTTCTTTTTCAACGCATAAAAAACAAACTTATCGCGCCACTGAATATTAAAATAAATCGAAAAGTGTAGAATCAAAATAGCTTTCATCTGAAGTAATAAGTCTTACTCCAGTTGCATTATCGAGAGAGTTATGTTAAAAAAACCGTTCCGAAAATGGGGACATTAAAAAAATTTTCGCCATTTCTTTTACTTTTTTAAGAATAAGGAGACAAGTTACCATCGGATTTCTTCCAAACGGGTACCAAACTGTTCAGTTTTTGAATGTCTTCATTTCCGTGCAAAGATTTCGATCATGAGTGTAAAAAGACGGTAGTTTTTTTAAAATAACCGTTTAGAAAATTGATTTTTTTTAAATTTTTTTTCAACGCATAAAAAAACAGCTTATCGCGCAGCTGAATATTAAAATACATCGAAATGTGTAGAATCAAAAGAGCTGTCATCTGATTTAATCAGTTTTACTCCAGCTGCATTATCGAGAAGTTATTTTTAAAAAACCGTTCCGAAAATGGGGATTTTGAAAAATTTTTTCGCCATTTCTTTTAATTATTTTAAGAATAAAGAGACAAGTTACGATCGGATTTCTTCGAAACGGGTACCGAAGTGTTCAGTTCTTGAAGGCATTTCATTCGATGGAAAGATTAAGATCGTGGGTTTAAAAGAAAGAAAGTTATTGAAATAAAACCGTCTCGAAGCCGGCAAAAAAAATTTCTTTTTCAACGCATAAAAACCAAGCTTATCGCGCCACTGAATATTAAAATACATCGAAATGTGTAGAATCAAAAGAGCTTTCATCTGAGGTAATAAGTTTTATTCCAGGCGAATTATCGAGAGACTTATGTTAAAAAAAACCGTTCCGAAAATGGGGACAATAAAAAAATTTTCGCCATTTCTTTTACTTTTTTTAAGAATAAGGAGACAAGTTACCATCGGATTTCTTCCAAACGGGAATCAAACTGTTCAGTTTTTGAATGTCTTCATTTCCGTGCAAAGACTTCGATCATGAGTGTAAAAAGACGGAAGTTATTTTAAAATAACCGTTTAGAAAACTGGTTTTTCTAAAATTAATTTCAACGCATGAAAAACAAGCTTATCGCGCCACTGAATATTAAAATACATCGAAATGTACAGAATGAAAAGAACTTTCATCTGAGGTAAGAAGTTTTACTCCAGCTGATTATCGAGAGAGTTATGTTAAAAAAACCGTTCCGAAAATGGGGACTATGAAAAATTTTTCGCCATTTCTTTTACTTTTTTAAGAATAAGGAGACAAGTTACCATCGGATTTCTTCCAAACGGGTACCAAACTGTTCAGTTTTTGAAGGCCTTCATTCGATGCAAAGATTAAATCATGAGTTTAAAAAAAGAAAGTTTTTGAAAATAACCGTCTCGAAAATTGCAAAAAAATTTTTTTTTTTTTAACGCATAAAAACAAATTTATCGCGCCACTGAATATTAAAAATACATCGAAATGTAGAATCAAAAGAGCTTTCATCTGAAGTAATAAGTTTTACTCCAGCTGCATTATCGAGAGAGTTATGTTAAAAAACCGTTCCGAAAATGGGGATTTTGAAAAAATTTTCGCCATTTCTTTTAATTATTTTAAGAATAAGGAGACAAGTTTCGATCGGATTTCTTCGAGTGACTGGTGAAGATTAACGTCGCACTGTTCAGCTGCACGACACGGACCACGTAATTTTGAACCATGGTCAATGGACACACCTGAGCTGGCACCCCCTGAATTTCATTTCAGCTCTCGACAGATTTAGCGTGCATCGCTGCGGGTCTTCAGTGGTACTGGGCTCGAACTCGAAGTGTTCCGATGCCTATACCAATTCGGCTAACGCGGCCCTCGGTTTCTTCGAAACGGGTACCGAAATGTTTAGTTCTTGAAGGCCTTTCATTCGATGCAAAGATTAAAATCGTGAGTTTAAAAGAAACGTTATTGAAAAAAAAACCGTCTCGAAGCAGGCAAAAAATTTTTCTTTTTCAACGCATAAAAAACAAATTTATCGCGCCACTGAATATTAAAATACATCGAAATGTGTAGAATCAAAATCGCTTTCATCTGAAATAATAAGTTTTACTCCAGCTGCATTATCGAGAGAGTTATGTTAAAAAAACCGTTCCGAAAATGGGGATTTTGAAAAATTTTCGCCATTTCTTTTAATTTTTTTTTAAGAATAAGGAGACAAGTTACCATCGGATTCCTTTGAAACTGGTACCGAAACTGTTCAGTTTTAAATGTCTTTCATTTCGATGCAAAGATTAAATCGTGAGTTTAAAAAGAAAGAAAGTTATTTTAAAAAACCGTCTCGAAAAGGCAAAAAATTTTTTTCAACGCATAAAAACAAATTTATCGCGCCACTGAATATTAAAATACATCGAAATGTGTAGAATCAAAAAGAGCTTCATCTGAGGTAATAAGTTTTACTCCAGCTGCATTATCGAGAGAGTTATGTTAAAAAACCGTTCCGAAAATGGGGATTTTGAAAAAATTTTCGCCATTTCTTTTACTTTTTTAAGAATAAGGAGACAAATTACGATCGTTTCTTCGAAACTGGTACCGAAATGTTCAGTTCTTGAAGGCCTTTTATTTGATGCAAAGATTAAGATCGTGAGTTTAAAAAGAAAGAAAGTTATTGAAAAAAAAAAAAAATCCGTCTCCAAGCAGGCAAAAAAATTTCTTTTTCAACGCATAAAAACAAATTTATCGCGCCACTGAATATTAAAATACATCGAAATGTGTAGAATCAAAAGAGCTTTCATCTGAAATAATAAGTTTTACTCCAGGTGCATTATCGAGAGAGTTATGTTAAAAAAACCGTTCCGAAAATGGGGATTTTGAAAAAAATTTTCGCCATTTCTTTTTCTTTTTTTAAGAATAAGGAGACAAGTTACCATCAGATTTCTTCGAATCTGGTACCGAAGTGTTTAATTTTTAAAGACCTTTCATTCGATCGCAAAGATTAAAAACGTGAGTTTGAAAGAAAGAAAGTTATTGAAAAAAACCCGTCTCGAAGCAGGCAAAAAAATTTTCTTTTTCAACGCATAAAAAACAAACTTATCGCGCCACTGAATATTAAAATACATAGAAATGTGTAGAATCAAAAGCGCCTTCATCTGAAATAATAAGTTTTACTCCAGGTGCATTATCGAGAGAGTTATGTTAAAAAAACCGTTCCGAAAATGGGGATTTTGAAAAAAATTTTCGCCATTTCTTTTTCTTTTTTTAAGAATAAGGAGACAAGTTACCATCAGATTTCTTCGAATCTGGTACCGAAGTGTTTAATTTTTAAAGACCTTTCATTCGATCGCAAAGATTAAAAACGTGAGTTTGAAAGAAAGAAAGTTATTGAAAAAAACCCGTCTCGAAGCAGGCAAAAAAATTTTCTTTTTCAACGCATAAAAAACAAACTTATCGCGCCACTGAATATTAAAATAAATCGAAAAGTGTAGAATCAAAATAGCTTTCATCTGAAGTAATAAGTTTTACTCCAGCTGCATAATCGAGAGAGTTATGTTAAAAACCGTTCCGAAAATGGGGATTTTGAAAAATATTTTCGCCATTTCTTTTAATTTTTTAAGAATAAGGAGATAACTTACCATCAGATTCCTTCGAAACTGGTACCGAAGTGTTCAGTTCTTGAAGGCCTTTCATTCGATGCAGAGGATAAGATCGTGAGTTTAAAAGAAAGAAAGTTATTGAAAAAAAAACCGTCTCGAAGCAGGCAGAAAAAATTTCTTTTTCAACGCATAAAAAACAAGCTTATCGCGCCAATGAATATTAAAATATATCGAAATGTGTAGAATCAAAGGAGATTTCATCTGAAATAATCAGTTTTACTCCAGCTGCATTATCGAGAGAGTTATGTTAAAAAAACCGTTCCGAAAATGAGGATTTTGAAAAAATTTTTCGCCATTTCTTTTAATTATTTTAAGAATAAGGAGACAAGTTTCGATCGGATTTCTTCGAGTGAGTGAGTGAAGATTAACGTCGCACTGTTCAGCTGCACGAAGGCTTTTTGCGACGGACCACGTAATTTTGAACCATGGTCAAGTGACGTGGACGACACCTGAGCTGGCACCCCCCCCTAACTACCACACCACACCACGAGAGGACATTTCAGCTCTCGACAGATTTAGCGTGCATCGCTGCCCTACACGGCGGGTCTTCAGTGGTACTGGGCTCGAACTCGTGACAAAGCCAGCCACGATCCGATGCCTATACCACTCGGCTAACGCGGCCCTCGGATTTCTTCGAAACGGGTACCGAAATGTTTAGTTCTTGAAGGCCTTTCATTCGATGCAAAGATTACGATCGTGAGTTAAAAAGAAAGAACGTTATTGAAAAAAAACCGTCTCGAAGTAGGCAAAAAAAATTTCTTTTTCAACGCATAAAAAACAAACTTATCACGCCACTGAATATTAAAATACATCGAAATGTGTAGAATCAAAAGAGCCTTCATCTGAAATAATAAGTTTTACTCCAGCTGCATTATCGAGAGAGTTATGTTAAATAAACCGTTCCGAAAATGGGGATTTTGAAAAAAATTTTCGCCATTTCTTTTTCTTTTTTTAAGAATAAGGAGACAAGTTACCATCAGATTTCTTCGAAACTGGTACCGAAGTGTTTAATTCTTGAAGGCCTTTTATTTGATATAAAGATTAAGATCGTGAGTTTAAAAGAAAGAAAGTTATTGAAAAAAAACCGTCTCGAAGCAGGCAAAAAATTTTTCTTTTTCAACGCATAAAAAACAAACTTATCGCGCCACTGAATATTAAAATAAATCGAAAAGTGTAGAATCAAAATAGCTTTCATCTGAAGTAATAAGTTTTACTCCAGCTGCATAATCGAGAGAGTTATGTTAAAAAAACCGTTCCGAAAATGGGGATTTTGAAAAAAATTTTCGCCATTTCTTTTTCTTTTTTTAAGAATAAGGAGACAAGTTACCATCAGATTTCTTCGAAACTGGTACCGAAGTGTTTAATTCTTGAAGGCCTTTTATTTGATATAAAGATTAAGATCGTGAGTTTAAAAGAAAGAAAGTTATTGAAAAAAAACCGTCTCGAAGCAGGCAAAAAAATTTCTTTTTCAACGCATAAAAAACAAACTTATCACGCCACTGAATATTAAAATACATCGAAATGTGTAGAATCAAAAGAACTGTCATCTGATTTAATCAGTTTTACTCCAGTTGCTCTATCGAGAGAGTTATGTTAAAAAAACCGTTCCGATAATGGGGATTTTGAAAAAAAATTTCGCCATTTCTTTTACTTTTTTTAAGAATAAGGAGTCAAGTTACCATAGGATTTCTTCCAAATGGGTACCAAACTGTTCAGTATTTGAATGTCTTCATTTCCGTGCAAAGATTTTGATCACGAGTGTAAAAAGACGGTAGTTTTTTTAAAATAACCGTTTAGAAAATTGTGTTTTTTTAAATTTTTTTTCAACGTGTTACAGTTCTGTAAAATCTGGATTATGCGCCCCATAATCCAGATTTTACGGAATTATGCGCCCGCTATCAACATAAAAAAAGCTTTTAAAAACGCTTTTTTAACATAGAAAAAGATTATCATAGCAAATAATTAGACTTCTACATCTATAAAAATACTGTTTATTTACATGAAATGACATTCCTTATAAACTTAAAGGGTTGTAGTTCTAGAAATGTACTATTTTTTTCTTAAGGTTGTGGAATAATATATCGAACAAATGACTTCAAAACATAAGAACATTGTGCACATACATTTCAGGTTTCATTGTAAAAAAGGGGATGTGCATGTTATAATGGCAAATATACCTAAAAATGTCTACTTAAAAGTATAGATGTTTTTATTTTGTATGCCGGTTTTTACAGTAATTGCTTATTTGCAACACTAAAATGTGTCCCCAGAAAGCAGCAAAATGACTTCACGATTTTTACTCACATGTGTATGAGTAAACTAGTATTTATTTTTTCAAACAAAAAATGAATTTCATATGTATTACAGAATACAGTGTCTTAATAGAATGGCAATCCTATAGTTTAAAAAAGGAAAGGTATTTCAATTTTATCTTATTACATAACTTTCTGATTATTTTAGCTCTTTTTATTTTAAAATGATAAAAAACATTGCATTTTAATATTTTTATAAAAACCTACTTTCAGGGAACACATTAAAGTTGCACATATATACCTTTAACAACAGGCATAGCCCACATATTTATAAATTTTTAATCTCTTACTGTAATGAGGACAATTTTCTAATTGTGACATTTATTTAGGTTTATCTTATTGCTACTACTAACATGTCGTAAACTTGAAATTATCAGCATAGATGAGTTGACCAAACCTGAAGTAAACATAAGAGCTGGTGTGATGCCAATTTACTTACAGAAATACAAAATCTATTTTGTATTGAAGGATTTTTTCACCTGCCTTCATGTTATGAAATGCTTTTATTACAATGTATTTCAAAATTTCTGCATGATGAGATATAATTTTTTTGATATTGTTTATACATAAAAATTAATGCATTTGTTTTTAAAACTGTTTAGTGAATATTTGTATATTGTAGTATCTAATGGTAAATCTGAATTAAAATTGTCTTTACTATTGTTTGAATTCATTTAAAATTATGATATATTAGTAAATAAAGGTGTAATGTGAAATTACTATTTTTATTGCAGCTGAATTTTCCAAATTGCTGTATCCTGCAGTTGCATCTAAATGATGGTATTTGCTGTAGATTAAACTGTCATAGAATTCAACTGTTTCTAATCAAGATACAGGACAAAATATAGGCAAGAACTGGGACAAAAAGGAATTACATACTATATCGGATAAATAACATCAAAATGTAGAGGCCTTTTTCCGTTTAGTGACAGGCCAAGTCTGCTTGGAAGACATTGCATAGGAGTTTATCACTATCTTTACTGCCACCACTGTAATTTAACAGAGCCAATGAGCATCTCGAATGTGTGCTTCAAGGCACTCCATGGAATTTCCTGAATATTGGTGTGCTAGAGTTATTGGGGGTGATGAGACTTCAGTCACTTCGACTTTTTTTTTCTCTTGTGTTTGTGTTTGTCTATTTTTTCCTTTGTATTGTATTTCTACTAATTCACCACCATTAAAAATAAAAAAAAAAGAATTTTAATAATACAATATCTTGGGAAGTTTTATGGATCACTTATATATGTATTGTATTATAATTCTTAAAATAACAATGTTTCAGCTTTATATATTGTATTAAATTATTTCTATCTTATATGCAATTCATTGTGTTGTAAAAATAAAAATTAATTTTCATGAAAGGATAAATCTTAATTATTCACCAAAAACTTTCATATTAACTCACTCTAATAGTTAATAAACACTGGCTTAAAGAAGTAAATTTAAAAAAAAATTCTGAAAGTTTAAATTATATTTTTAGAATCATCTATAGTATATTGATAAATCATTACTATAATTTTTGCGTGTAATTCAATGAGAAAAAAAATGTATGTGTAATGAAGAATAATTGACTTGAATTTCTAAGTTATGCCTTTTCTAATACATTCCCAGAAGATTGTATAATAATTTTTTAAAGATACATCGATTATAATTAATATTCTGAAACATTAAAAATCAAAGAAAACTTGACATATATTTTCAATGGTTTAGAATAAATCACAAATTATGTAATTTATATGTAATTCAATAACTCTTTATACAGGATGATAAAATAAAATTTAGTCATTAATACTAAAAATTTATAGTAATACGATTCAGTTCTTTGTGTATGAAAGAGTATTTACTTTTCTTTTTTGAACTTTAAAGACAGTCATTTCTAAAAACAAAAAATCAAACATTTGTAAATAATAACTACAAATTAAGTCACACTCAAAGATGATAAATGCTGTTTTACTACAGAATCTTTTCAAATAGCTTCCATATCAATTCTAATATTTTATGTACACAATTGCTTTAAAATGCTTAACATTTTAAAACAAACAGATATATCTATATCCACAAATCATAAACTCATCCATAATTATCTTTACATATATAAAACTGAGTTTTCATAAATTAGACTATTTTATGAATTCGTGTAAAATACCATACCATATACAAAAGAAAAAAAATTAAAAAGCTATCATGGAAAAACTAATAATTACTTGTTGAGTAGCCAGTGTTGAATAATTAGCCACTGAGAATAAAAATGAACAAGGAGATACATTTTCATCAGAAGATAATTCTCTACATCAAAATTTTCATATTACACTGGCTTCAAGAAATAAATTTTGTTACAAGTTAAACATGTACTTATAAAAATGAGATACTAAAACATAATCAAATAAATTTTAATCATTCTCCTAAAAATCATTTCCTTTTGCAATACCCCTTGAGAATTTTTAATTTAAAAAGAAATGACCTTAATTTTTACACAGTAAAAGAATAATTATTTAAAAATCAATAATTTGAAGAAGGTAAAAATCAAAGAAAACGGAGACCGATGACAATGCAATTTCATAATTTTATTCTATTGTCCAGATCAAGATTAACTATTTCCAAGTTTGGCGAATAACTTTGTGTACCAGTTCAAGATTTGGTGACTAAAAGATTCAAGTTACAACACATTCATCATTTTTTTAAAAAAATCCGAGTGGCTAAATGCTTTGAAATTAGCCACTCAACGAACATACCATTTTTATTTCTTTTATAATTTATTCATTGCACATGGTTAAGTACGTTTGAAAATGATATTTTTAATTTAACTTTTATTTTATTGAGGAGAGAGAAAATGATGAGAATTCTCCTTAGGACTGATTAATACGATAGTGGAGTATTTTCTTTTCTTTTAATCACCATGGCAGGAAGAGTGAAACATTTAATTGAGATTTCAAAATTTATGTATTGAACCAGATAGTGAAATACAGGAAATTAGTGTTTTAAATTTGATACAGATAAATCTGACCAGGCAGCAAAATCAACAGGCAAATCCTAGGCTAACATTTCAGACATTTAGAAAAAGTTTTATCAAAAGCCCCGTAAAGAGGCTGTGGCAAACTTCAAATAGGCCATGATTGCATGGCACATTGTCTTAATAAAATAGGCATCCTTTCATGTATATATGCCTAATTTGAACATCAGGAATGCAAATCCTTTTGTCCAGAACTAGATAAAGTCACAAAAACATGGGGATATAAGCAAACTACTGGAATGTCAGAATTTTCATGAATACATCTCATGTTCTTTTTCTTGTTTAAACTTTTGTTTTGTTCTCATGTTAATTTCTCCTGGTTCTTACTTTAAATGTTTGTTCTTTTTTTATTTATCTTTGCTGTGTGATATTTGAGCTGTTTTATATATTTGGTTGATCCTTCCAATAAAGCCATATGTAACAATGGTGTTTCAAATTTAAGCTTATCTTATCTATGTTTTGATTTGAGAATTCGTTAATGGTATAATACACAACTACCAAGTTATGATATAAACAAAGTAAAATAATTTGGTTAAGTTGAAAAATGAAATAATAAATACATCTTTCAGAGGTTTAAATAATTTAATTTAACAAACTATAATCTGAAGAACAATTATTTAACATGCAAGAACAATCCATGAAAAAAAGAGAAATTTCAAGATCTACAATTGACAGCCCTAGCATACAACAAGTAGTTAAACTATCTGATTTTATAGTTTAATTTTTGAATTCGCCTTAGATTGATCATAGAATAAATTATTAACAAATGAAATTTTAACAAGTCAACATATCCCAAGATCATAATTTAACTTTTGCTTAGGGCTAACAAAAAAAAGTGTTTCATCAGTTATACACAAAAGTATCTATCAATTTTATTGAATACTTTATTACTCTTACACTTTAATTTCAAACAAGAATATTCTAGAATGCTTCTTGAAAATATATATTCATATTTTAAAAAGAAATTTATATATAATGGCTCATGTATCATACATTAGAAATGTATATATTATTAGGAATATTATTAATTGCACCTATATATTAGAAATTACGGCCATGTTATGAAAAATAAAACATATTTTATCCTTTTTACGTTAATGTTACATTAAAAAAAGGATTTTCCTACAACTACAACAACAAAAATTTGTGTGGGTACTTACATATTACTGCAATAACGCCAATGTTCAAGATAATTTGCCAAGTTGGTAACCAAGTTTCATATGTGTTGTGAGCGCTTAGTTGGTGGCCATGTGCTTTGTTTCATATAATGTCTCCAATGCAGTTGCGATAATACACAAGTACCAAAATTTGCACTCCACTGAAGAGTTAATTCTTACACATTAATCTTAAAAATACTTAGCATGACATCAATTCTTGCCTCTGTTTTTGCTCAGCTAATAGCCACCATAACCCCCTTTTCTACTTTGGTGTTGACATTTTGACTGGTAGAATGAAACTTGCATATTGAAAAAACATTGATTCACAATACTTGAAAAATGAATTATATTTGCCTGACAACAACCACAAAATTGAATTTCTTTTATTGGCTCAGGTTAATCTCATTTCACTTTTCTATACATGTGTATATAATATATATTGGTATTTACTGGATATCCAGATAATGGGTCCGTGACAGCTTTTCTGAACTGCTGATAACACAGACTTTGGCAATATCCAAAATGATAAACTCACTACAAACATTGTATCAGAAGAGAACTTCACCTATTCTTCATTCTGTTTGGCCTCATGGTCCCCATAATCACTAAATACCAATACACATAAAAAATTTAATAACATACATAAATCTGGAAACAAATTTATAAGTATGAAAGTGGCGCAACGCAGAATATTAGCACCTCCCTGCAAAGTAATTCATTTCTAACAAAAACTAAATTTCTTTACTGTTGCAAAATCATTTATTTCCTTTAAATTTCATTGCATGCGCTACTTTTCCACGAGTTCCTGACTTTTCACAAATGCTAGCATGGAGAAATGTTTGCAAAAAAGTTACACGGAATTTGTTTTAGTAATAATTTTATTGATATAAGTTACTTACTTTTTTCTTCTGTATTTGCTTTGAAGTGTTTCAAAAATATTGGTAAAATTTCACTTATAATAGCGATTTATATAAAAATTTTAGATAACTTTTTAAAATATTGTTAGTTAAATGTTAGTATTGATTTATAAAAAACCTTTTATAATGTTTTAGTATGCGATTTTTCAAAAAAGTACTCCGAACGTGTTCGGATACCTTAAGTGTGAAGCGCTGTACATTTTTATAAGTTACCAACTCCATGGGGGTACCTGAACGGTTTTATAGGCTCAAGGAGATTTTATCAAACCAATCTCTATTATACCGAACACTGGTTAGTTCAGAAAAACTGTAAGTGACCTGGACTAAACTTAGGATGCACTGATGGCATTGGAAAGTATGCAGAAAGATAACCGAGGAACTCTGGGCGTAAGTCATCCTTATTTATAGAAGACTAAGAAAAATGATCCTGTTATCGTAACATGGTAAACCTTGTTTCTATCTAAAAGCAGTGCTTCTCAAACTTTCAATACTGGCGCCCCCCTTTTCAATCACAATTTTTATCGCGCCCCCCTTATACATTAGTAATGTACTGAATGCAATAATAATGCACTTTGACGCTAAAGCAACAATCTTTATTATAAACCGTACAAATTCATGACATAAGTATCAAATTTTGTATGTTACTTTTAAGCAAAAAAAAAAAAAGTAATAGGATAATTATTATGTTATTTTTCCTTTCTCTAATTTTTAAATTAGAACGTATTGCAAAATGCGGTGGCTGCTTAGAAGACAAAATATAGATATCAGCTAAATGTAGAAAAAGAACCCAGAGGGTTAATTTCTAATCATAAACATTCCTTTGAAAAACTTTGCTCTGTAAGACAAGCCCATGGAAGTCGCTAATACTTATTAAACTTGTTCTTAATTTAGTATTGATTAATTAGTTATAAAATACTCTGTGCAGCACTGATACATTAAAAGTATACCGGCTGAAGTGCCCGCTCTTTGCACAAGTTCATTTATAAGAAAATAAAAGATTATTGATATAATCGCTTAATTGTAAGGAGAGTAAAGCCAAGTGTGCGACAATGTTTACAAAAATGTAAAATGATTTTTTTAAGTTATTGCTCAAATTATAATTAGTTTTAAGCGAACTGTAATTTTAAGCCTCAAAGAATCAGCATTTAGAATTGATGTTGAATAATGAACAATAAAAAAAATTCTGATGAAGAATAATTGTATTATTTTTAATATTTAAAGCGAAAAGACTTCAACATGTTTTAATCCTGGAGAAGGCACGCACTCGATACTAATGGTCGAGCGGGGTTATTGAATCACCCCAATCCTTTTTTTTATATTTATTTTTATAGTACACAATAAAAATCGTAATTCAAGCGAATAATTTAATTAAGAGAAAATATACTCACCTACTTTCAAGGACACAGAAAATATTTCGGAAAAAAAGTTATCACGCCGGGAACTCAGACAAAACAAGTACCTTAAGATCGTAAAAAAACGACTGTCACTCCCAAAAAAGAGGGAGATATGTGACAAATATATTTTAGTTCACGTTAAGATTGTCAAACAGGAGGATAGTGTCAGGGCCATTGGTAACAATTAAACAGTTTTGTCAGAATTACCGATTTCGTGCACTCTGTGCTCGGCGTGACCGCTCCCGGATTAAAAATGTATTTAATGATGTAAAACGTTTTTCATTATGCTTGGCTTAGTAATCCTTCAAACTTCCCTAAATGAAAAAACAAATACATAAGAGCAGGGACGCAACTAACCGTATAAGCTCGAAGGTCAAACCGCAGCAAATACATTCTGCTGCCTACAGCTGATAGCAATAATATATAACAGTGATGAACTTTTTATCTTCCTAAAATTTTTTTTGATTATGGGTCTGGGTTTTGTCTTTCCTCTGGAAGAGTAGCATTTTCGCTTTGAAAAGAAAACGTAATAAAAAAATCTCTCATCATGGGATTACAGCAAATTGAATAAAACGTTTTTTATTTGGTTATAGTATCAAAGGTAGCTAAAAAATGAGATTTTGAAGTAGAAGCTTTTATTTTTGATGATGTAAAATCTCAGATAATATATATATATATATATATATATATATATATATTATTTCCGTGTAAATTTGTATATTTTTTTATTACGTCAGAAAGTATTTTGTTTTACTTCATTCTAGTAAATAAATTATTTTAAATCTTTTATTTTCGATATGCTCGCGCCCCCCAGGGGGGCGCGCCCCACAGTTTGAGAAACACTGATCTAAAAGTAAACAGGCTCCAGGGGAGGAGAGTACGAAGTACGTTTACTTCAAATTGATTCCTACGGATTTACCTACTGATTTCAAGAGATTGAATCTATGTTTCTTAAAACTTTATAAATATCATGGCAAACTATTGAATTAGTTTGGAAAGTTTCTGGTCTCTCCTTACGCAGCCGATTAAAAAAAAATCAGCAGAATATGAAAAAAAAAATGGTGCGTGGAACGCCACGCGATAGAAGTGAAACTTCTTTGGAACTACCACACCATACCAACGGGAGGACGCGTTTGAGCTCTTAACAGATTTAACATGCATCGTGCCCCTACACGATGAGTCTTAAGTGGTACTCGGCTCGAACTCATGACACGGCAGCCACGATCTGATACTTTGACCACTAGGCTACCGTGGCCACGCATTTTTATGGAAATCAGTCTTTGTAACGTAAGATAGAATTTATTATCGATTCACATCCATCAGTTCCAACACGCACTAGACTTGTTGAGGGTTCTGTAGTTGACGACACAGGGGCGTTCACAAAGTCCGTATTAATCTGTGCTGTCATAAGAAGAGTCTCAATAGCATTCCCATCCCTTAAACTCGGCATTAAGAGAGTAATTTGCAATGTTTTTTTCCCATGCTCGGTGTTCTCTCATGTGTACTCTGATGGATATTTGGCAGTAGCACTTGATGAATTTGTACTATTTTTCTGTTTGTCATTAAGGGGTCACAGGGGTGTTGAAAATGTTTCGAGAGCACAAAATACAAACAATTTTCGACTAGAAATAATTCTTTGAGATTAAAATGAAATAATTTGATTCTTTTACACATTTCTTATAAAGGAATAAAGTTTCAAAAAAGTATAAAATATCTAAAATATAATCATAATTTTAAAAATAATAAGCACATAAAAATAAGAAAAATTTTTGTAAGAAACAAATAGTGAGTTTTACGACGCGCATGATATTTTCTGCAATAATAATTCTAATTACTAGCAATAAGTTGATTTATAAAGTCAAATATATCCTTATTACATGCTAGCTTATCTTATAAAAATAAAATAAAAAATAATATTTTTAAAAATAAAAATACATTTTGTTAAATTTTTTTTTAAAAATTCAATTTTTGTTGAAATATTTCAAAAAATTAAAAATTTATAATACTATAAATAGCTAGGATTTGAAGATTATGATAGAATTTATAATTCTGTAAAGTTTTATACATCAAAGTATGATAGTTTTTGAAACGCAATGCGCGTAATTGAAAAAAACACAAACTGAGAAAAAAGGGCTTTAAAGTTTTAAAATTGAATTTGAGAAAATAAATCATAAAACTTACACGCTAAAATTCTCCAGGATAAATATATGTACCTTCCTGTTCCTGAAACAGCTCAATTTCTTTACTCTTTTTAATTTTCTTGGCTCTGCGAGCTTCAAAAGATCATTATAACAGCCTCTGTCTTGACGTAAAGATTCGACGATTGTCACGTTCAGCCAGGGGCACACAAACATTTCTGTTAATTTTCAAGCCAAATTTCTCTAAAATAGTAATAAGTATTTGATTTCCATCATTAAAAACACTGGTTTCTAGATTTGCAGCAACCTCTGCAATCTGAAGCCTAGAACCAATCGTCTTAGGACAAAGCTTCCAAATTAATGAATTTAAACTTTCATTAGGATTCTGTGTCTTACCTCCTAAACATTTCTTCAGGAGTGCCGGATGAGATAAGTCTGCAAATACAGGCTTAATTACATCTTGAACAGCTTTGGCAACTGAGGGTTTGTGTTTATAATTTTGTAAATTATTATTAATTGCGGCATTATACTTACACCATGTATTTGGATTTGTAGGACAAAACCAGTGTATCGGTTCATCATCAGTGCTGCAAGAATGACCCCAAACAGCCCAAATGGCTTTCCGCATTTCCTTTACACTAGTAGAATTGCATCGAATAGCATTACCATAGTAATGCGCAAGTTTATCAATTAAACTATCTGTTAACCTACCTTTACCGCCAATAGTTTTACCATCAGATAATTCCTTTTTACTATATACTAATTTAAGCTCTTCATAAGTCTTGTACCCATTCTCTTTTGCACATGGCCTACACATTCTATTTTCTGAATAAGATAGTCATCGCCGTATGGCTTGTTTTCAGAAAGGGCATTGAATGTTTTTGTGTCGCCATCTCCTATGTAGTTCGAATATTTCAGGTTGTGAAGCTTTTCTGATCGATTAAAATCCTTAACATCCCGTCAACCTCCATCTTACCAGCAGAGCCAGAATAATTTTTTCTACATGAAATCTTATGCGCTCTTTGCCATTTTTATTGTACTTGATACCAAATTTTACCCCTTTATAACTGTCGCATCCTTTGCAAAATGAGGACAACACTTCCCTATCCAAAACCTTACCTGTTTCGGCCCCTATTACAGTACATACTCCAATCAACGATGAATGTCCTCTCGTCTTCCAGGTACCATCACCACTTACCGTTAAAAGGTTATCAGGTGACGTAGAATATTCTTCGACAGCTGCCATTTTCATGCTTTCTTCAGCGACTTCCTTCATAACACGTGAAAGTTTATTATTAATAACATCATGTGATTTTTGTTCAACAGGATTAGGAAGACTCATTACAGCACAAAAGGTTTTTAATGACTCTAAACCTTGGCCTATGCATCTCATTGCTAAAATAGATCTTCTGTTAATTTCTGGAGCATTATTTTTATTCCCAGTGTTTTCACAGCTTGAAAAAGTACAAACACTCCCAGTTTTTACAACGTATTTCAAAATTCGAACATAAACCACGAGTGGACTTTTCATTAATTTTTAATGGTTTATGACATTTTAAACAACATGATACTGATAAAATAGAGCTAAAAGTTGAAATAAAATCAAAAATACGATATCCTTTGAAGAGAGTTTTCACTTACCTTAACAAGATTTGACTTTAATGAAGTCTGATATCCTGAGATTTTATTACTGGAAGCACACATTTTTATCTCTCCTTTCTGCAACATATGTATTAGAACATACCTTCATGATTTGGTTCCCTCTAAATCTTCTTTTCTTAGGACGAAGGTCTAAGATGAGTATTTTCCATTTCAATTTTGATAAACGGTTTTAAACAACGCTGTTTTGAATTTCGATAAGTCATTTCAAACAAACGTGCTAGCATTACCAAAACAGAATCAAAACACATTAAAAAGTGTGTGTTGAGTTGCAAGCTTCCTTCTCAATTAAGCAAGTGTTTAAAATATTTCATGAGGCTTTTTAAAAACAGAAAAATAAAACGTATGCGGAAATCAAAAATAAGTGGGTGTGGCATGTAGCCATTTAAACATTGTTATTACTAAATTGCTGTTTGGAATTTTTCGAATAACTTTCGAAGTTTTTATAGTACTATCACGTGGTTGGTATCAAAATGTTCAAAAGAAAATGAGGAACAACATATATTTTTTTCGAAAATTCGAAAAAATAGAAGATTAACACCCCTGTGACCCCTTAAAATCGACATTAATAGGGTATTTTGCAATGTTTATTTCCGTGCTTGATATTCTCTCATGTACTCTGACCGAGATTTGGCAGTAGCACTTGATGAATTTGCACTATTTCTCTGGGGTTTTTTTTTGTCACTTTTTTGAATGGACTTGCTGCTAGTTTTTTTTTCTTTCACGAAACTCTTTTCCTCTTTGTGCATTTGATTTAGACATTCTGACTAGAATTAATAAAAATTCAACGCAAATAAAAATTAAAGAAATAAATTAGCCACCGAACACATCGCCATGTAGGTAACAATCTAAAGAAATTTTAAAAAGGCGCGCTTTTGCTGCGAGAGCTATTTTGTCTTCACCGTATAGCTCACACTACAACTGATACGACCGCTGATAATGTTCCCAGGTCTGGGGAAAAGGACCCCTAATCGGAAGGTGGGCAAGTTGACAAGTCGGAGACATGGGCAATTATCCAACTTTTTTACCGATATGACACAAGTCAAGCGGTGTCCCCGCTCCCCCCTTTTCCTCTTCTGGCTTTCTCCTTACCATGAATCGGGGGAGACTACTTCCGTTTGCTTTTTCATTGTTACGCAAAACTGGACAATTTTCTCATTCACTCTCGAGGCCAAAAATGTTTCACTTCATAAAAAATCATTTAGCAACACATTTTTTCCTTGAAATTAATTATGTATGCTAGGAGAAAATTTAATACAACTTCCCTGACGGGAGCAGTTAACAGAAGAGTTTTATTTCAAAAAGTAAAAAAAGTTTCACAATTCATTACATGTTTTTTTTTCTAAAAAATAATGCTCGTTAATATTGTTATATGCAAAATAATTTTTATTTGTTGCGTCAAATTGGTGTAGATTGCTCCAATTGTTTTGTATAGTATCATTAAAGCTACATTGGCACTGCTTAGGGCCAATTCAATTCAAGTTTTAAGATTTGCATTTCTTAATATCAGAGCAAAGTTTACCATTCATTCATTCCCCAGCCACTTTGAGAACTCCAGTTGTAATACATTCCAATTACTCTCGTAAAAATTATTCTAATTTAAATTTTATATTACATTATGGTCCATTTTGAAATAATTTTATTCTTTCTGTGACATAGTCTATTGTCGTGAATCCCCATCTTTCGATAAGTGTTATGGTTTCACCAGCTGGTCAAGGACATGTTCGACGTCATCGATTGTCCCTGCATTTTTATGATCCACCAGCTGTGGAATGACCAGTGCACGTGGCCATGGGGCCATTGTTTATTGTCTGAACTCAGGGAGTGAAAAGAGACAGTAGGGTCGCCATAATAGTTAAAGTAGAGCCGGCGCCCCATTGACAATAGGCGAAGCCTGTCTCAAAAAAATCATGTCATCTTTTCTAGGGTTTTGTGAAGGGGATACTAGAAACAGGTGGTGTGATGGACAAGTGTGTCCAGATGTGGACAAGGAACTATGGCGCCTTGGGCCAGACGGCTCGGGTGTGTTTTGGCGTGTTATGCGCCAATAAGAAGGAGGAGGTCAAGAGAGACTTTGGTGACCTGCGAATAAGAAGGAGCGAGGGGCGTGTTGTGAACACACCCCTGGTGTTTAAAAAAGGGTTCTTTTGAGGAG